>VDFB02291622.1:0-65162 GCA_007258455.2 Sequoia sempervirens
GAGTAACCAATTCTTGCTTTTTACTCACCTAGAACACAAGTTTTTCACCCAAAAAGAATGCTCCACTACCAGTGTTTTTTCTATCATCTGCACATCCATCCTAATTAGCATGATCTGTATATGTAGTTAAAGTGAAATTCATACTCTTGGGATACCATATCCCATAGCCAATAATGCTCTTAATGTATCTAAAGATCCTCTTCATTACATTGACATGAGATTCCTTTGGAGAAACTTGAAATCTTGCTACCATACATACTACTTGCATAATGTATGGTCTTGATGTAGTTAAATACAACAAGCTTCCAATCATTGACCTATACATTGTCTAGTTTGCATCTGGGGACTCATCTAATTTACTCAACTTATAGGTAGTTATGATGGGGGTACTAACTAGTCTACTTTCTTCCATTCCAAATTTCCTTAGCATTTCCTTAGCATACTTAGTTTGGGATATAAATATCCCATCATCAGTTTGCACAATTTGTAAACCAAGGAAAAATGATAATTCTCCTAGCATTGACATCTCAAATTCATTTGCATGTGGGTATCAAACACTCTACACATCTTATCATTGCTACACCAAATATGATTTCGTCCACATAGCCTACAACGATAATCATGTGCTCATATTTTGATTTAAAATACAAATTGTTGCCTACACATCCTTTCTTGAATCCTTGTTATTGTAGATACTAGTTGAACCTTGAATACCATGCTCTAGGTGCTTGTTCTAGACCATACAAAACTTTTCTCAATCTACACACGTAATCTTCCTCTTCTAATAGTTGAAAACCCTTTGGCTGTTCAATGTAAACTTCCTCTTCAAGATTTCTATTCAGAAATGTAGATTTAACATCCATCTAATACACTTTAAATCCTTTATAAACTAAGAATGCAAGGAACATTCTTATTGCTTCTAATCTTGCAACAAATGCAAATGTTTCTTCGAAGTCAATGCCTTCAACTTGTGCATAACTCTTGTGCACCAATCTTGCCTTGTTTGTTACAACAAATCCATCTTCATTTAGCTTGTTTCTAAACACCCATTTAGTACCAATTAATTTTTTTCTTGGGGGTCTAGGAACCAATTCCCATGTCTCGCTCTTCTCAATTTGATTTAGCTCCTCTTTCATGCTCTTTAACCAACTCTAATCCTTGCTAGCCTCAATGTAACTTTTGGGCTCAAATTGAGGCAAGAGAGCAAAGTTTACTTGTTCCTTGTTTCTTGCAAGTCTTCTCCTTGTATGAACACCTTTATTTTTATCACCAATGATCTAATCTGTAGGATGATCGTTTTGCACATATTTTTCAAGTACTTTTTCATTCTTCTCTTCTTTCTCTTCTTCTTCATTTGTTGCATCTTCTCCTTCATAATCTATATCGTATTCAAGGATATTCTTATCAGTTTTAACATGTTTAACCTTCTCATCAACCTTGGCATTAATGCTTTCCAAAATCTTGTGCAACCTCTTGTTGTAACATTTGTAAGCTTTTCTTTGAGTGGAATACCCAAGAAATATTCCTTCATCACATCTAGAATCAAAACTTCCCAAGTTTTCTTCTTCTCTCTTGATTTAGCACTTGCTACCAAAAACTTTGAAGTATGTGACTAAAGCAGGCTTATCATACCATAGTTCATAGGGAGTACTGTCACTGTGTGCTCTAATTTGAACTCTATTCAAAATGTATACTATTATATGAACATGTTTGCTAACTTGGCCTCATTGAACAATATTTGCCCATGTCCTTAACTACTATGTTCTTCCTTTCTACTAACCCATTCTATTGTGGAGTTCTTGGTGCAGAGTATTTCCTTTTAATTCCATGGTTCTCACAATACTCAATGAATTCACTCGAAGTGAATTCTCCTCCCCTGTCTGATCTCAAGCATTTGATTCTTCTACCAATCTCCTTCTCAACCATTTTCCTGAATAGCTTGAATCTTTCAAATTCTTGGGACTTGTCCCTTAGAAAGGTTACCCATGTCATTCTTGTATAGTCATCAATTAGCAACATGAAATTCTTTCACCTTTCATCCCTCTTGTCTTTGTAGGACCACATAAATCAATATGAACCAACTGTAAGGGTTTTGTGGTTGAGTATTCTTTTGATTGAAACTTAACCCTTTATTGTTTTCCTTGCTGACATTCTTTGCAAATAGTATTTGTAGGCTTAGTTATCTTTGGAAAGTGTCTCACTAGACCTTTTGAGCTTACTTTACTAAATTATCAAAGTTTACTTGCCCTAATCTTCGATGCCACAACCAACTCTCATCAGGTTGACCTATTAGGTAGATCTAACCTTTAACTTCACAAAGATTCCAATGATTGGAATCAGTTCTTACTCCTTGTGCAATTGTTTTAAAATCCTTCCTAATATTACAACCATCTAAATCAAATTTGACCTTATAACCATTGCCACACATTACACTTAGCAGGTTGTTCTTTAGTCATTCAACATAAAGGACATCCTTGGTAGGATTTTTACCCTCTAGGCTCAATATTCCTTTACCACGTATCTTTACTATAGTGTTGTCACCCAAACTAACTGATCCTCCTTTACATTTCTTGAGTTGGATGAATTTTTTCTTATCTCCAATCATATGTTTGGAGCAGACACTATCTATCACTGAAAAAAAATTCCTTTTGGCATGAAGTACAGTTTGTGCAATCATTGATTGTGTGGGATTCTACTCTTTTTCTTTCCACACATTCTTGGGTTTATTTTCCACTTTTTCTTCCTTCATAGGAGTGGTGGATTCCTTGTTTACTTTAGGTGGTGTGCTTTTCTTTTCATTTTTATGCACATTTGGTCTTATGAATTTTGTTCTACAACTCTTGGAAAGATGACCAAAGTTGTTACAATTGTAACAAATTACATTCATATCTAAAGGAGCAAATGGATTTTTTCTTACAAAAATTGTACTCCTTTTAGGAACTATTCTACATTCTCTAGCCCTATGACCAAATTGATTACACGTATAACAATACCCATAAAAATATGAAGAGTACCTAATCATAGCGTTTCCTTGAGCTAGATGAGGAGGTCTTCTTTGTCTAGACTTTTTCAAATCCTTCACCCTAGTGAATCCTTCAACATCAGTTCTTCTTATATTTTGTCTCCTTTTCTAGTGGTTTGCAACTGATTGGTTATTCTTCTTGTCTGCAGCGGTTTTCTTCTCCTCTTTTCATTTATTTATCTTAGAAGTCTTCTTTTCCTCTTTAGAGGTGTCTTCTTTGTAGGCTTTCTCTGTACCAGACTTGTCTCTCGCTCTAAATCTTTCATATAGATTTGCAGAATCGTCCATAAATGTGTTTTTTCCTTTTTCAAGGCCTAAACCAAATTTTTCTTTATTGGATGGCTTTTGTGTGCTCAACAAGCCATCAAGTATTTATGATCCTCCTTTCAGTTTTAGTCCTTTCTCTATTCATTCTCTGGCCTTCTCCAAATATTTTCTTAGTGCCACTATTTCTTCTTCCAACTTCATTCACCTATCAACTTCGGACTACAGCTTAGATTTGAATACTTCTTCAATCCTCTTGGCTTCTTCCACTTGCAACTCCAAGCTTACCATATTTTGTTTAGATTCTTCAAGACTCTTGGTTAGCTTGTCTAACTCTTTTTGAGCTAGCTTCTTCTGATGCTTATTTTCCTTTTTCAACTTCTCAATCTCCTCTCTTAGGTCATCAATCTCATCTAGTGCACAGATGAGTTATCCTTCAAGGTCAACTTCTCCTTCCTCTTCACCTTCTTTGCTGAGGTCTTCAACCTTCCCAACATTTTGTTCTTCTAATTCTTTTTCCATAAAGAGAAATTCATTTTTTTTCATCATGAAGGCACAATATTAGTCATCATCAAAACTACTATAGTCATCTGATACATCACTATCTTCTTGGATGTATATATTTTTCTTTCTCTGAAGACTTCTCTTAGGGAAGTAGGGTTTCTTCATTTTATCATCTACTTCTTGCTCTGAGTTTTCCTTCTTATTATATGGATATTTAGCAACAAAATGACCCAATTTACCACAATCAAAGCATTTGAACGGTAACTTACCTCTGTACTTGATGGAGCCTCTTCTAAGTTTTCTAATGAAATTGGCTTCTTCTTCATCAGTCTCTTCCTACCCAGATGTAGTTGCTTCTGCCTTAGTCCTCTTGGGTGCATCTTCCTTCTCCTTATTCACAGCCTTGAATGCAACTTCTCTTTTGGATGGTTATGCAACTACCATTCGCATCTCATAGGTTGTGAATATTCCATGCATTTCATCAAGAGTGACTTTATCTATTTATCTTCCTTCTTCTATTGCAAATATCTTGGAACCATACTTGACTATCATTGACCTCAAAACCTTTTGCACAATGATAGTTTCTTTTACTTCTTCTCTGAATCCTCTTATAGAGTTTACTATCTCTTCAACTCTTAGAATACAATCTGTATCTTTTCTTCTTCACCCATGTCTTCAGACCTTCGAACTTGGCTCTAAGAATTTGCAACTTTGCCAACTTTACCTTGTTATCTCCTTTATAGATAATTTTTAACTTTGTCCAGAAATCATTTGTAGTTTGACAGTGCATCACTTTGACAAATACTGAACTTGACAGACTACAAAGAATAGCATGCTTTTCTTTGGCATTGTTCTCATAATCCTTCTTTCTTGTAGCGCTAGTGGGACAGGTAGTGGGAATAACTTATCCATTCTTAATTGACATCCAAACATCAAATCCTAGAGATCCTAAATATGTCTCCATCAATATACTCTAGAAAGTATAATTTGATCCATCAAACCTAGGTGCTTTGTTTGTAGAGGAACCTTCCTAACTAGCCATTGTGTCCACTTGTCCAAGACCTACCTGAGTTGATTAAGCTTCTCCTAGGGAACCTAGGCTCTGATACCAATTGTTAGAACATAATGATTTACTAAGAGGAGGGTGAATAAATAGATAACTTAAAAATTTAGTCCTGGCGGATTAATTCCTTAAGCCTTTATGTGCAGATTAAGACTTAATATGCAATCACATAAATATGCACACACAACAACACTTAACACAAGATATACGTGGAAAACCCAAGATGGGAAAAACCACGATGAGAAATGTTGCTAGGAGCTATTGTCCTAATCTAGCATCACAATCAAAAGCTATGTTGCAAATTTTAAGGGCACTAACCCCAAGGAGACACCAATCCCCTATTTTAGGAGCACCTACTTTAAGGAAGCACCCACTCCCTACTTTTGAACACTTACCTAGATATCTAATGGCACCCACCAATTAGATTTACAATGTAAGATATTACAATTTTTTCAATAGAACACAACTCAATGTATTCTACTCAACCACACCTCCTCTACACTCTCACTCTTTCTTTTAGTGTATTCTCTATCTGCCTCAAGAGACTTACAAATACACTACTCAACTTTGTCGCACCTTTTCTATTAGTGCATTCTCTATACCTTCAGAGACCATGCACACACTATAAAATTCTTTCCTCTCCTTTTCTTTACTTAATTATTTGTCTGCCTTAAGAGACTCATAACACACCTCTGCAACATCCACCCTATTCACTATTCTACCACACATAGCCAACTTCTAATTTTTCTTTTGTATTTATTCACCAACCTACAACATTTGCCTCAAGATTTGCACATCATATAGATTATCTGTTAGGGTTTGATATTTATTCTCTCTTACACGCCATCATATCATTGAGCCATGCATTCACTTATCAAAATAAAATATTTTTATATTTCTGGCATATTGAAAAGCTAGGGTTTCAATCTCATTTAATTCTTATTCTCTGTATCAGATCATAATCTGATTCTTTGCCACCTACATGTCCATGTCATTGATTTGATCATCTCATCACCAATAAAAATTGGTAGTTGGAACAATTGGGCAAATTGAATTTGCTCCTCGAATCAGCTTGCAATCGAAACCCTTGTTCACATTATCGTAGCTATTGAGAATTCTCAGTTTAAACCTAAGTCATTGATCTGCTACTTTCATTCCATGATCCATCAATTCTCATTCATCACCCACCTTTAAAACATGATCATTAGATTAAAGATCTGCTTTAATAACCACCGTCGATCTTCACCATATGCAACTTATTGAGCACGGGGTCCACCAAGACAAGTGTCACAATCCCTCTATCCCATGATGCTAGACGCAGGTCCAACAAAACTTTAATGGGTTGGCAGGCTAACGCCACTTGTCATCTTTGTTAGTTCCAAGCAATTCACAATAGAGATGTGAATTTTCATATCAATCAATCATTCTTTGCCACTTGTCTACACATCACCATCCATTCTTGTTTCCTTCCACTTTATTTGGTCCCACCATATACACCACAAGCACTGTCCAATCTTCTACACATGATCTACACTATTGCTCGCTATCTTGTTGGGCTAAACAGGGACCCACCACTTATGCAATGGGGAAGTGGGGAGGCTGTCGATCTTCAAACCTCAACCTCAGTCATTGGTCATGCTGAGGACAAGTATTACGCTTGTGACTAAGGAAATATTATAGCTATTAATATTTGCTAGGCCATTATAACTAGGAAAAGGGGTCAGTTTCCTTGATGTCTTTAAAGGTTTAAGTTATCACTTAAGCAATTGATAATGGCTGATAACCAGTCAACATAAAAATAGAAATGCTTTTCAGCGCCATGACTGTAACCCTTAGGGTTTATCTACCAAACCATAAAATAGACCAATAGCACACATAAATCATTTCTAACTCCATCGTATACTCTTAGGATCTGCAAAACACATTTCTAAGAAGCTCTTAGAAAACCCATATCAAATTTGCAATGTCATGACAACATTACAACATCATGCACATCTCTTCATTTTTGTGCATCATCTCTTCCAGAAACTAATCCATTGAGCTTGACAGCATGCCAACAATCTCCCATGTAGGATATCACACAGACACCCCCCTTTTAAAATCAATGACAACAATATACCAACACTTTCGTCACAATTGAAAGGATGTGGGCATGATAAATATGATGATGAATGTATTTTCTTGATTCTATCAAAGTTAAGAGGTCCTTACTAACTATTTTTTACTTAATTTATATTCTACTAGGATTCCATGAGAGAATCTCATATGATTCCTACTTTTAAGTTATTTTGTGAGCCTCTTACTAGGGAGCAAGCCAAGTTGATTTAGATGGATACACTTCCTAGTTCTAAGAACCAAGCATTAATGAATCAATCTTCAAAGGGTAGAGGAAATAATAAGAAGAAACCTAAGATATAATATCCTTCAAGTCATGAGTCTCCCTCCAAACTAAAGAAAAAGAACAATTAAAAGTCCACTCCTCCTAATTATTCTAACTCAAGAGAATCTTCCTCCAAGTGTAGGAATAATAAAGGAGGTCCTTGTTCATATTTTAGAAAATATAGGCACAATGAGTTCATTGTTTCAAGAAAATAGATGCTTTTGAGAAAGCTATTATGAGACATAATATTTTAGTTCCTAAGTCTTCTTCCATGGGCAAAGGGAAAGATCTTTTTGCATGAAATTTGAATTCATCCATAGATAGTTGGATTCTTGATTTAGGTGCTTCACATCACATAACCAATTCACATGGTCTCATTGATTTTTTTTTATAGTCATACTTATCAGATTGTAGTGATCTCATGTCATTCTTGACTCTTTTATTTTAAGTGGCCACTTGTATGTGTTGACTTTTATTGATGACTTTTCATGACACACATGAGTATAAATTTTTAAGTACAAGAGTGAGGTTCTCAACACTTTCAAGGAATTCAAAGAATTTGTGGAGAAGCAATTAGGTCTTTCTCTCCAATGGATCTGCACAAATAATGGGGGAGTATGTCAATTAGACATATCAAGATTATTGTAGTGAGCATGACATTCTTCATCAATACATAGTTCCATACACTTCTTAGAAAAATGGTGTGGTCGAGAGGAAGAACATGACTTTACAAGAGATGGCCAATTGTATGATTTAGTCTAGGTCCATGGATCCAACCTTTTGAGTTGAAGCTATCAATTAGGGTAATTATATTTAAAACCATGTGCCTCACAAGATAGTGTGAAATATGACTCCTAATGAGGCTCATTCCCATGTCAAGCCTAATGTATCCTTCTTCAAAGTATTTGGTAGTGAGGCTTGGTCATTCATTCTAGATGGTCAACATAAATGCTCAATGAAGAATTTTAGATTCAACAGTTGATTTTTGTTGGTTATTTAGAGGATGTGAAGGATTATTGATTTTTTGATCCTAACGCATGAGATATTCACTATCATTGTGACATTCTATTTGATGAGTTCTTCACAAAGACGAATACTCCCACCTACTTCTTCATCACTACTCATTCAACTTTCTTCATCATTTGAGGATGTATTGCTTCTTGAGGGTGATTTTGATGATGGTCCTAATCCACCTCCTTTAGATCCATATAATTTTCCATGGTGGGACCATAATACTCTTGAGGAGGTTGGTTCTCTTGTTGGTGATCCCACAGATACTCATTGCACTTTATCGTAAACTTTTGGTATCAGTCTTTTGAGCCTTGCCATTTTTGTAAATCCTTAGAGGTTTTTAGATGCTTCAAGTATACTTGAGTGGGAGAGTGCTATGGTTGAGGAGTATTCCTCTTTCATGAGAAATCGTATGTGGGATCGTGTTCCTCTTCCTAAGGTAATAAAGTGGTTCAAAGCAAGTGGTTGTACCATATCAAATATGTAAAAGATGGATCGATCAATAAGTGCAAGGCTCATCTTGTTGAAAATGGGTTTTCCCAAGTCGAGGGAGTTAAATATTCTGAGACCTTTTCTCTTGTTTCCAAGATGGATTCCATTCATCTTGTACTCTTTTTATTTGCATCTTAGGGATGGTCAATGTATTAGATAGACATGAAGAGTGTATTCTTGCACGAAGATCTTCATGAGGAGATCTACATGGAGCAACCACCTAGTCTTGTGTAGGAATCTTCACTTGTTTGTAAGATTTTTTGTTTAATATATGGTCTCAAATATGCCCCTAGGTCTTCCAAAAAGCCTTAATTATTAAATTCAATAAGTCTATAAGCTTTCCTTGTGAACCTCTTGATCACATGTGCCTCACTTATTCTTTCTAATTGGTTTTCACGTCCTTTAGTGTCTTTTTGGCGACTCAACAAAAAGATGTTATTACAAGTCATTCATCATAAAAAGTGACAACATGAATGGTTTTCTTTATAAAATTGTAATCATATAGGCCTTTCTTGTTTTATCCCTTTATTTTTTCAGAGGACTTTTAAAACCTTCACCATATTGGCACCATTTGGGTTGCATGTTCCATAGATTTGGGTAGCATATGATGGTGTGCATATCAATACACTATTCTCTTGTTTGTTACTAGGTTTGACTTTATGGTAGGTCCTAGACTCTTTGTATTTACTCCTATTTAGAAAATTTTGAAGTTCCTTCCATGTTGGCACCCTCTTAATTGTGCTAGCCATTGATGTTGCTTACAGTTTTCAGTCTAAATCTTCTCACATTCTCCTTTCTAAAATGTAGCTAGATCCTTCTTTCAAAGATTTGCGCATGGAAAGGTAATTCTTTGTCTAGTGATACCAACATAGTTTTCTTCCTACCAAGATTATTTGACCCTCTAGGTCAAATGATATCAACTCAAGGTGGATCCTTTAAACCCATGTCTAACATGTGCCTCCACCACTTTAACAACTTGTTATTAAATTTACCATTGAATATCCATCGTGGGTGATTGAGATATCTTCTTTGTCATATTTCATAGGCCACTCTCACCAAAATGTTATAGATGCCACATTCACCTAATAGAGGTTTTCATGGCTCTAAAGGGTAACAACTAAATTCCTAATAAATCATGTGTGCTCCTTCTCGATTGCATTGATTTGTTATCAATTAAAGATAATGAAGAAAATTTTACAATTCTTCCAAAATATATCCCTTCATCTCTGATCATCCTTTACCCTTTTATAAATCCTTTATCTTTTATTTGTTGATTTACATTTTACAAGGATTCAATCCATGCTAATATAAAAATGAGTTTAGTTTCCATGTAAATATTTTTTGGCTATTGATGAATAAAAATACTTCTTTTGACTTTTATTTTCCATAATTATATTAGAGAATAGCTTATAATTATCTTAGAGAATACCTTATAGTTTGGCTTTTATTTTTCTACTTACACTCCCATACACAAGCAAATAATCTATACATATATGTGAATTCCATTGACCATAGATGTGGTGAATGTCATTCTATGCATAGGTATGTTTGAATAAGGTAAGTTAAGGAAAAATTTCCACAAACATTTACCTACTCATGAGCAAGGGTTGGTTGATGCATAACAGAGAGCTATTTGATCATCAAGTTTACTAGTTCATTAGTCCATTTCATTTTATTTCTCAATTCTCATCTCTTCCTAATTCTATCTCTCCTCCCAATCTTTATCCTTCTATTCCTTTTCCTTTCTCATTGTTATTATAAGGTAGATTAGCCATTAGATTAACTTTTATTGTACATTTCTTAGAGTAAATTAGATTAGTGGTGTTAGTAGTAGAATAAAAGAGGAAGTTGACCTTCTCTGCAGGCTCTCACACCAATTTGAGAAAAAATGTAGATGTATGGATTTCCATGCTATTAAGCTTCTTAAGACCAACAAAATCTATAGACATAAACATTTTTGTTGGATTTGGTAAAAAGTGGTTGCAAACTCTTGAGGTTTGCATATCTAGGAGAATGAATGGCCCATGCTTGTCTATGAGTGTTTAGGCCCCCAATCTATCTCCTTTTCACAAGAAATTTTACCTTTAATGCCCATGGTATAAATTCCACCAACCAAGAAAGCTTAAGGATATTATCTTCATTGTCTTGGTTGAATTTTGAACTAACAATTTATGAAGGATTGTATACCCAATGTTGGGCTTCAATAGATCAAGTTAATTCCCTTGGGCTATACAAAACATTCCTCAATATTGATGGCCTGATCATGTGCTCATCACTCTTCGTCTTCTATGTTATCTACCCACACACAAATCCAGGAGATTGAGTTATAGTAATAATGGGGTGAAATTGTTTTGGTGAAGGATAAATGCACTTTTGGGATATTACCCTATGTGGAGAAAAATAATGAACCCTATACTCAATACTTTGAGGATAATGATGAGTTTATCTTGAAACTTTTTTTTGCTTATAGTGAATGTCCAATACAACATTATAAAAATGTGTACTCTATAACCCCTTATTCTATTGACTACTTTGGAGAAGATCCCAGTTATCTTTGAAGTTAATAAAGATACCTTGATCCACCTCCTCAAATCAAATAAGGAAATACTTATTTTATAAAAGATATGATCAAAGTGTGCTACAAAGGTTTAGATTAGGGTTCTTTTGAATCCTATAAGACACAACTTGCACATGCCCCCAAAATATCCTTTCAAAAAAAATATAATATATACATATTTATAACAATTTAAAATCATAAATATATTTTAATTATTGTCATACTAAAATTCTTTCTACAAAATTTTACTACATTATTATAAGATTTTAATTTTAATCTTTTTTACATAATCTTTTTGATATTTTAAAAATAGATTAAATTATTATCCCTTTCCATTAATTAAAAACACAATAAACATTAAAGAAAAAATAACTTGGTTAAATCAGAAACAAAGTGTGAGAGGAGGTGCTCTCTCTCATTTAAAGGATGTTGTTATTCCAACAAAAGTTGCTCTTTCTTATTAAATTGGATGTTATTATTCCAACAAATAAAAAATGAGAGGAGGTGCTCTTTCTGATTAAAAGGATGTTGTTATTCCAACAAAAGGTGCTCTTTCTGAGTAAATGGATGCTATTATTCCAACAAATAAAAACGTGAGAGGAGGTGCTCTTTCTGATTAAAAGGATGTTATTCCAACAAAAGATGCTCTTTTTGATTAAATTGAATGCTATTATTCCAGCAAATAAAAACGTGAGAGGAGGCGCTCTTTCTGATTAAAAGGATGTTGTTATTCCAATAAAAGATGCTCTTTCTGATTAAATGGATGCTATTATTCCAACAAATAAAGCGGAATCAATTACTTTTAACCGGCTGTGTGTGGGAAAATATCTGAGGGGTGGAGAGGGAGCTAAAAGACACCTTTTGAAAATAAACTCTTCAATTATGGACATGAGGTTTTTTGGAATCAATTACTTTTAATCGGCTGTGTGCGGGAAAATATCTGAGGGGTGGAGAGGGAGCGAAAAGACACCTTTTGAAAATAAACTCATCAATTATGGACATGAGGTTTTCCCAAGCCAGAGTAAATATATGTTTTGGCATTTTATTTCTGGGTTCGGAAGGAAGAGGGAGTGGAAGCTTCCATCTTGCAATAAGCTACTTTCTTTTATCTTTTGATTTAAAACGTTGGACTGTCTGTTATTGTTTTAGCCTCATTGTTGAAGCATAGTGGCAAATACAGCCACGTCGAATTGAGCTTGCAGCTTCTAAACAAAACCAGCGGTTGCCATTGAGCCAAAATTATATAAAAAAGGCCTCAAGATAAATGGTACCTGTCGTTATATCACTAATATGTTTGCATGCATAATCTGTCAAGCCTGTTTTAGATTCCAATTAAAAGGTGGTGGTAACAAATGGGAATATTAATTCGTGGGCATCACCTTTGGGCTGTTCTCCATCGTATGCTCCTATTCGTAACCGTATCTGATTCTCAACAGGCTTTTACAACTATAAATCTTAGTAGACTCGGCAAATTTGACTTGGTAACGAAAGATGGCGAAGGAGCAGATCGACTACAAGTTCCAGCTGAATGGAGGCCTAAGAATGCAAGTGCAGGTTTGTATACACACAACTGAATAATTTAACAGCTTTCTTTAAGTATAAAAAAGATAAAAATTTTAGGGTGCATTTTATTTCTCATTTTTTAAAATGTTCTGGAATTCCATAACCAACTGCTACTGTGATTCATTTATTTAATCATTTGGTGGGGATTGGAGATTAAGAAGGGGCCCCCAATTTGCATAGAGTTGGAAGTCACAAATGCCACTACATCCCTACTTCTTCATTGGGG
Organism: Sequoia sempervirens; assembly: GCA_007258455.2. Classification (NCBI taxonomy): domain Eukaryota; kingdom Viridiplantae; phylum Streptophyta; class Pinopsida; order Cupressales; family Cupressaceae; genus Sequoia; species Sequoia sempervirens. The sequence goes on from VDFB02291622.1 coordinate 13,083, forward strand.
AGTTCTTCTTTCCACTGACAAGTAAGCCTCTCACTCAACTAACACCATTTGCATCATTGTAGTTACTATTTATTTAATTTAAATTATGTCACATACTGATGGCTGCTTACTGGAATTGAGTTTTTCCATTTGCATCGCTGTACTTAGTATTCATTTAAATTAGCTCGCATAATGATGGCTGCTTGCAGGAATTGGGTTATTCCATCTCATTATCCTACTGGAACGAGAAATTATGAACAGAAAGCACTGCAGACTCCTTTTAAAAGGGTATGCAATTGATAAAAAATTCTTTAATATCTATATATCTTCTTCGTTGTATGTTTAGGTATGCAAGATAAAATGAGATAAGACGACTTTTAAGTCAAAAGATTTTTGTACTATCTCTAGAAAGCGTCTATTTTTGTACACATGTATACATATACTCACATCAGTGTATTTGAAGCACTAATAACTACACTGTGATTGCTCCCTACAGACAAAATGTACCATATACTTACCAAGCGATAAAAGCATAGTAAAACTAGAATATCTAATAACATGAAAATCTATACTGGAATTTTGTGTTCTTCATTATGACTTGATTAATATTTTTCTGTTCTTATGGTTTGCAGTCTGGGGAATGCCACTCCCTGACAATTGAAATTCGGGATCCCAAAATATGTGCTATTGAATTTCTCTTGCAAGATGAAGCCAGCGACAAATGGTTAGTTATCAATCTTACAACTTTATTGAGGTAAATGGAATGACAATGGGATATAATTTGCTCTCTTTTCTCAGGTTTAAATTGAATGGTCAGAACGTCCACATTGACATACCAAGAGATGCGATAAATGTTTATGATGTCTCTGTACCTGAAGACCTTGTACAACTGAAGGCTTGTATACAATGCGAATCTAAAGGAAAGAAAAATTATACCCCAGAGCAAGAAAAGGTATGACAGTGGTATCTCATCAAGAGTCTACATTTGGTGTATTCTCAAACAAACTTGTTTTAAATGCCAAACATATAGGCTGTCTTTAATACGATTCTTTCCTCTTCTGTTGTGCTTATATAACGTCATTCAATTAGAACCTATACTTGGGATCATTTTCTTAAGATAATTTGCAGAGAAAATTGATATTAACCTTCAAGTCCAAATTTTCACTTCCCATTCTTGGCTTTATTATGTCACCGTTTGAGTTTCTTATATTTGTATTAAGGTGCTAACATTTACTCGAGCATTTCACATTTACTCGAGCATTTCACATTTGGCCATGCACATGGCAACGTTCTGGGCTTTGATCTGCTCATCTACATCCTATGACATGGGTCCTAATCTCCCTATCCATTGGTACTCTGCATGGGAAACTGATTTGCACACATACAGAACATATGAGACAATAAAAATGATTAGAACATATTCTGTATTATCAAGGGAAAGCTGATTAATAATGCACTAGGCCTTCTCAACCTCAAAGCACCACACAAGCTTAACAATGGAAGATTAGAACATCTCTGCGAGTGTTGTCTTCCAATCAAAACCAAATCTTTTCAAATGTGAGTACTTTGGGTAAATTAAGAAGTTTATTTTGTCTGGAATCAGATTGCTGCGTGTCACATTAATGAGCAATGTGTTTCGTATCATTAATGTTAACTGAAAAGATATTTCTTATTTTACTTGATATCTAGTCTGGAGAATCATCAAGCAAATTGGCGGGAAAAGATATTACTCTCAATGCAAAGTGCTCAAGCAAAGTCTCCAGTATTCCAGGTGAAGAATACCTGAAACAAATAATCTAGAGCATTTCAACTTCTTATTCATGGAATTGTTTTGATTTAAAAATTTGGTTGTGCTCGAAAATTTGTCTTCAATTGGTTAATATGAAAAATGGTTTCATTATCTATTCCTAAGGATTCACTATTAAATTGTATTTTAAACCCTTTTCTATGTTTGCCTAGGCACATAAATTGTGTATTGCACTGTTGCATTCTTGTAGTATGTAATATGGAATACAAACACAATGATATACACATGCAAGATGTCAAGAGGTTTCTTTGCAAGAGGCTTCTTGGCACACTGTAGAGGATTACGCTTTTTTACAAGAATTAGCTCATGGCATTAGATTTGCAAGGTATAGTAGTTTTCATGTTAGCATAGTGACGTGTAACTTGATGTTAGTCCCGAGTGTTTCTTTGTTATAAAAAATGCAAATCAACAATGTTAACCATGCATATCCATATTGACATGAACCAAATTGAGATTAGAGCCCAGCTTAAACTAGCCAATGCGTATTTGCTGTTGTACTTAATCAAGTATTGTTTTATTTCTATGATTCTGTCATTCACACATGAGCACCTTAAACCTCTAGCAAAGAGGCATAGCATATGGAAAAGGACTTAAAAATTATGTTTACAAAATTGGAGAAGTTATATCATAAAGGTCATATGCACAGTCTGTATTTTATATTTTACAGAAATTACGGCTATTTTATTTTTCTATATATAATTATATTTGTTATGGCTGTATGGATCCAGGGGGGAAAAAACATATATTAGGGATGAATAATACATTGTACTTAGAGGTTAATGGTAGCATATTAAGGATCTGCCTTTATAAATTCTATGAAGGTGCAAACAAGATGTTGTTTCATAAGTCCTCTGTTTGTTTTATTTCTAACTTCTACATGAAAGCAAGCATATCAAAGCTGCTTATCTTAGTTTACTGGCGCCAATGATGCGAGAATCTATTCTGTATGGGTTCTTTATTTTTATTTTGATATATTTCAAATTTGCAATTGATCTAATTCTCAGAATAAAAGGTAACATGTCTGAATTTAAGTTTTATTTTTTCATTTATTCTTTAGAGCTTTTGTGTTCGTTTGTCCTTGTTTAGACCTTGTTTTGAGATTTCAGAGTTGCAGTTACCAAAATTGAAATTTGATTATTGCAGCAACTAAAGTGGCATTAGTTACTGAAGGAAGGACAGAAACACCGAAGGAAAGAAATGGAGGAATCCGTGGAAAATTAAATAAAGTGGTTTTGGCCTATAGTGGTGGGCTAGACACGTCAGTGATTGTTCCTTGGTTGAGGTTTGTAACTTGCTTTAATTGCTAAATTTTTACTTGAATACACCCCCAAACGAACTGTTAACTTCACTTCTCAATGCTGCAAATGGTTTGGTTGCTATTTATTATTTACTATCCACCTGCAAATAATAGCATGTGTAATTGTTCAATGAAGGCATATGTTATAATCAAATGTGTTCTATTGTGGTCTTTAAAGTGAGTTGAATCTGTATCTTTCATTTTTGACATTTGTTTCTGCAATTTCTATTATGTTTATCGTGTTACTATTTATGCTAACATTTATTTCAATTTGGCGGGATGTTGCTTGTTGTCTTCAAACGTTTTGTAAACATGTTCATTAAATGCATTCTTTTCCTACATATGCAAGCAAGTTTGAAGGGCTAGAGTGCTCTAATGTTTGAGTACATCAATAATGAAGGTTTAAGAAATTGGATAATGGATGATGGATTTGTCACTTATAGCTATAGTGTATACAATCAGGACTACTAGTATGCTCATAGTTGGAGTGATATGATGACTCATAAGAATCGAAAGCAAAAGTGTGTCATGTAGAATGGTTGGATTGATGACCTTGCCATTAATGGGTTGAATAATTGAGGGCGTCCAGACCATATTGACAGTGGTTTTTTGGGTAGCAAATGCAGTAATATTTTGATCATCATCTGCAACAACAGTAATTATGATGTCAGCTTGGCAGCTAAGAACATTCCCATCATCATCAAATAATTAGTTTGAGTTTGTTGGGAAAGTAATACCTGGCATGACAACTTTTAGTGTGTCAAGGATATTTGCAGTGACTAGTGTAGTAATAATCTATAATTAATAAATTATTGTTGTAGTATCAAACTGATATCTTAGTATTGCATCATTCTTTATTGCTATTTGGCTAGAGTATCAGTTATATACAATGATAGGAAATAATAGTGCATAACAGATAGCTATCAAAATATAACACAATAGAAGCTTCATTCAAATGAGATATGCTTGCATGCAAGTAGATTAGGGAAGCTCATGCCAAGATCAGACACTTTCCTGTCTATGATTATTCAATATAAAAGAGGCCAACAGTCTCAGTTAGAACAAAACCGTTGGGATTTGCCACAATGAAACATGGATAACTAATCCAGAGCTAACAAGTTAATTAACAAAATAGTCGGTTCCACAAACTAACAAAACATTATGATTTTAATTTATGCTAATTCTGTCATCCCCCACATAAAAGAAGTCAAATTCCTGGCCAACAAAAATAGTTCACTAAACATCACGGGCAAGAGATGTCCCTAGAGGTGCATCAATTCCTACTAAAATGCAAGAAGTCATTCTAGGAGTGTATGTACACAGAGATGGGGGTGAAAAAGTGGCCAAACGTTCATATTTAGCCAAAATGTGCCCATGTTCCACAAAGCATAATGTGCATGTGTTATAACGTGCTCATGTTAAGGCTTGGATTCGTGTAGGGCATGCAATTTGGGTGCTCAAATTCGCATTTTAGCAAAGACATACAGAAAATGTACAAATGTTGAGTGTGTACAGCATTGTAAAAGTATAAATGGAATTCAACTACTTGGGTTGAAAATGGGAGAAAATTAGCTAGAAAAAATGAAAACTAGATAACAATGTACTAATTGTAAACAATGAGGGGAAAAATTTAATTTTGTTATTTCATGTGGAACATAGTGTGTATAGATAAAAACATTCGTTTTACCTGATAAAAAATCTTGTTGATAAATTATTGCATATGACTTTTAAAAATTCTATTTTACATTCACCTACGAGGTTTTATATAAAAAGCATATGGGTGGGGACCTAAAACATCATTCTATTATGAAGCATGACCTCCTATTTCAGGTGCAGCCCTTATCTTTTTTACCCAAAGCCTCATCAGGGTTTAAATTAAAAGAAAACTACTTGTGAGGGTGTAAACTAAAAAGAAAAAACCTCATTGTGGTTTAAAAATGATCTTTTAAGAGACATCTGTTCAAAGTTTATAGTGTCTATAGTGGGATTATATTTCTACAAGTAACACATAGAATGAACTAACTAAATATCTAATATCCGTTAATGATTTATATAAGTTCTAAGATATAAGCCCTCAATCAATTTCAGCATAAATGCCCTCAGCTAGGAATAAGGTTAGAGAAGAGTGCATACTCCTATGCTTGCAATTGAAGTGTATTGGCATGTGTTGCTTGACATGATGTAATTGGGGAAGTTATTGCTAAAAAGGGTAGAAATTGGTGTTAAAAGGATGCTGACTGATCAATCAAACAACTGACTGAGTAATTCCTTGTTCTTAACCAAATAATTGATTCTCAAACCCCAAGATGAACAAGCACCAAAATGCCCTTTGTCCATATATGGATGTCCCCTTAATCAATTTCAGCATAAATGCCCTCAGGTAGGAATAAGGTTAGAGAAGAGTGCATGCTCCTATGCTTGCAAGAGAAGTGTATTGGCATGTGTTGCTTGACATGATGTATTTGGGGACTATTGCTAAAAAGGGTACAAATTGGTGGAAAAAGGATGCTGACTGTTCAATCAAACAACTGAGTAACTCCTTGTTCTTAAACCAAATAATTGATTCTCAAACCCCAAGATGAACAAGCACCAAAATGCCCTTTGTCCATATAGGGATGTCCTCAAGCTATTGATCAAGCGCCTCTCCCTTGATCTCTTTTCTTTGGCCATGTGCTCTCCTAGATTTGTCAAGATAGGAGATTATAGGCTCTTGACTAGCATTAACTTAAGGTCGAGGAGGTTAAGGTCATTAGGTGCTTGTGCCAATGAAAGTAGGTTAAGGGTCTTAAAGCACTTCACCTATGGGAGAGGGATTTGTTTGACAAAAACCCTTAACTCTTTTGATCAACGAGGGTTTTTAGTGCCTTTAGGCACTTGGTTGAGATTGGGGAGGAGCTTGAGGGAATTTTCGCTTCCAACATTCAAGTTAGGTGACTTTAGGAATCCGTTTGACAAAAGGGATTCAACCTAGTGTGGATGACTCAAGGTAAGTGGATTGTTCAAGTAAAATTTTATCATCACTTGCCAACTTGCTATTAGAGTCCAAAAAGCATGTGGGAACGTACTCATAGGGAAACATTTCTTATTTCTAGCCTAATATATAAATTATGAGCTCAAATACAAGCTTTCATATTCTTAGGTTTTTGCATGTACCATTTTGATATTATAGTATTTAAGCCCTCTTTGATAGAATCAAAATGATAATTAGTTGCTATAATGTACTGATTTTGCTAGACAATTCTATTTTTCTTACCTATTTTAACAAAGTCATGCACATCTTCAGTTTATGTACTATTAAAGATCTGATGAATGAAGGCAATGATTTTAAGATGTTAGACGTGCCTTGTTTACGGGACAGTCCAAGGAATTCATGTTGTAAGCTCAAAGTGCAGATTCTGTTGTTACTAACTCGGGAGTTCAGTGCTTATAATTGTATCAGTGACTTGCCGACTCCTACGTGCTGTCTTGCAGGGAAAACTATGCCTGTGATGTTGTATGTTTTACTGCGGATATTGGCCAGGTATGCAAATGTTATTAATTTGTGTGTCGAAAATTTGGGGGCATTATACTGTGCATCCATATTGTGTGTTTGTTATTGAGTAATCTAAAAGCATTTAGTACTCAATAAACCAATTTTAAAGCTTGACTGTTGTGATTATGAATCTGATGCATTTGTGATCTCTTCTCCATAATTATAAACTGTACACACTACTGATGCATATTCATCTGCTACCTTTCCATTCTGCACTAACACTCCTATCTCAATTCTTAGCTTTCTAGTTTTTAATGCGCTTAAATGTTTTGGCATCAGTGATCGTCATCCTTACTCAAAAATAAGAATTTAATTACAATGAAATTGCTGCTTAGAAATGCTTGATGAAGTCAGAAGGTACTGTTACTAATATTGTAAATATACGCATTCAGGTAACAAATTGCATTGGCCTAAAGCTCAAAAAATCAGAAGACACATATTTCCTTGATTCTAAATAATCAAATAAGTTTTTAAAAATTTTCCTGCTTACCTACAAATACCTATAAATGAGCTCTCTTTCATTTTGAATTTAAAAAGATTTTAATGAATTTTCTGGCATTGTTACACAAATATCATGTTTGAATATGTTTGGCTCTGTTGTAAAGTTGATATTGTTTGCAAGAATATTTGCTTTCTGGTTTGTAAGTTAAATGTTGATAATCTGACAATAGTGCCATCTGTGAGAAAGTCAAGAATGTTTGCTTTTTGGTTTGCAAGAATATTTACTTTTTTGATTGTGAGATTCTATAATCTGACAATAGCAACATCGGTGAGATAGGTGGGAAGTGTGGTTGATCCAAAGTTGGGATTTTCAGAGGCATGTCCACAAATTTAATCTTCTAACTTGTGTATGTGAATTTTATTTTGAAGGGTCCTGGTGAAACTGAAGGCTTAGAAGAAAAGGCTACAGCCAGTGGTGCAAGCCAACTAATCATTAAGGATCTGAAAGAAGAATTTGTAAAAGATTATGTCTTTCCATGTTTGCGAGCTGGTGCAATTTATGAAAGAAAGTATTTGCTAGGAACATCAATGGCTCGACCTGTCATTGCAAAGGTCAGTTTTAGTTTTCACAATAGTTATTATACATTTGTTTTCGCTTAGTATTTCAAGTCATTGTTTTTATGCAGATACTAGGACTGGCTAACACACAAATAACTCACTTTCCATATTCTAATCCTAGCCTGAGATTTTCCCAGATTTTTCATAATTTTATCATGTTAATTTGAAAATGTCTTTATCTTTTGGTTTGCCGAAAATTTCGAGGTCAATATCTTGTCAGATTAAGCTTTGAGAATATGAAAGATTGATTCAGCCAAGTCTTTTTTCCTATTATTTTTTAAATTTCCAGTTTCCATATTAGACGAGGCTTTTGTACTCATTCTAATAGTCGCTAGGAGTGAATATATATGTTATCTCAATTTGTTAATAAACCAAGGAAAACCCATTCTAGCATTGATGGCTGTCAGAAATAGCTTTTAAATAAATATACTTATTTCTTATAAGCTTACAGATTCACTTACATCTGTAGGCTCTGGTGGATGTTGCTAGAGAAGTTGGGGCAGATTCAGTTGCACATGGATGCACAGGAAAAGGAAATGACCAGGTTTGGTTTTGGAGGGATTTTGTTTTAAGAAATTGCTCACTTTTCATATAAGCTAAATTGAAGTGTTCTTTTCTACTGCAGGTCAGGTTTGAGTTAACTGTCTTTGCACTAAATCCAAAGCTGAATGTTGTGGCACCTTGGCGTGAGTGGGATATAAAAGGAAGAGAAGATGCCATTGAGTATGCTAGAAAACATAGAGTTCCTGTTCCAGTAACTAAGAAATCAATTTACAGCAGAGATCGAAATCTATGGCATCTTAGCCATGAGGTGATATGAATTTCTTTCCTATTGTTTTTCTGTGAGGTGTTTGCAAAGGGCTGTAGCTGCACTTAGGCACACTGATCTGTGTAACTGCATTCATAGTAATGTGTGCATTGAGTACCATGGTGAACATTCTTATCAATTGCCTTGGTTAATACATCTATCAAGTATGTTTGCATTGAAGGCTTTTGTACTCTCAAAGGTGGTTGATCTATAATTTTGAGATCTGTCATGTTGTTTAGTAGCTTTAATGTTAAATTATCAAGCTTAATGTAATATATCATCTGGCTAAGTTGCTTTTTGTATATCTGTTGAAATATGTGAACTTTAACAGAAGACGTTAACTTTGGCCAGTTCTACAAATATTGAGATTACAAACTTCATTTGTATTGCATGTTGTGTCAATGTTAACTGGAAAATAATAAAGGTATTGTTTGTTACATTTTAGGGAGATATCCTTGAAGATCCAGCTAATGAGCCACACAGTGACATGTTTCTGATGACAGTGGACCCAGAGAAAGCACCAAATGTAGCAGAGTGAGTTTCTATATACTATCTTTTGAGATGCTATTTTATTGTTAAATAATTTGGATGCTTCAAGTTTTATGCAGATAATGATATAGATATTCTGCAACCAATAGTTTATGAAAATAGTGAGTTGAACAAATTTATGTTGTTTGAATCTTGAAATGGAATTCTAGAAATTTGCAAGAAAGGAAATTTAAATGAAGTGTTTCACATCTTTTTAAGTCAAGGGTAACTTGGAACACTACTGGTCCCAGACTGCTTTTGAGAGTAAGATTCCCAGTCTTGGATGTGTTACTCGTCTGAGCCACTTTAAATGAAGGAACAAATTATGGGCCACTTTTTTTTGCCATGGAGATTTGAACTTTAGGGGTCATTCTTCTGAGTTTGCTTTACCATTGTATCACAACCCTTTGGACAAAGAAATGTTTCACTTTAAATTAGAATTAAAAACTCAATAACTATAAATTTGAATATAACATCTAAGTTGCTGGTTTTGGTACTGGTTCGGGGGGTCGGTTCGTGGGTTTGGCTTTTTTTTTTTGCAGTTTGGGTTTGTTCGTACAAAAAGTATGTAAAAATAATATATATATATATGCAGCCTAAAGCATGAATTAAGATTAGAAAATCACATAGCATCATATAAACAACAAAACCACCATAAACTTGAATGTCATTTAAAACATGCATAATAAATATTCATTGTTCAAACTTCAAGTTCAATATTAAAATAATATTATCAAGTTCACCAATTAGTTAACTTTTAATCATCAAATAGATTTGCTTTTTTAGAGGTCACTTTTAGGGTTTAGGAGGACGCCCAATCAAAGACAAACAAAACAAAAATTTAAAAATGCAAAAAAATGTTTATAAAGCGTTGCTGGGCAGCCAGGTTCATTCTGAGTTTGCCCAGGCTCGCCTTGGATAAACCGGTCACAAAAAACAGCACCCTGCCAGGACCCGCAGGTGTACCGGACCAGTACCCGAACCGGGTGCGAACCGGACCCCGATCCAGCCAAGCAGCCAGCGAACCTGGCTACTTAGAACAACATAAACATATACACTAATCTTATATTGATATTGTAAATTTATACAATTTCTTATAATGTTCAAAGCCATACAAAATGATAATGCCATAGTTTGCGAGTCGTATTTTAAATTCATAAACATTTAACCCTACAAAAGCATAAATAAAATAATAAATATATTCATCCTCTTCCAATATGTGCCCCCTCCTTGCTGGATTGCACCATTACTAGGCTCCATGCTTGCAGGATCTCTTTAAACTTCAGACAAATTATATGGGCAATTTGGAAGGAGCATAATGTTTGTTATCAATAAATATTAAGTTTTTACCTTTTTGCAATTTGAAAGGAAAAGAATTTTATTTTCACTAGACCGGTTAAGATTCACTATAGTTTCATTCACAAGGGCATGAGCTAATTACTTAAAAAGAATCAATAGAGTTTATTGGCTTATAATTATATGAAAATGACAATTATCAAAATTTGGATTTTACATGGAAACACAATTATTAAAATTTGGACTGTGGATTATAAATTGTTGAAACCTGAGATCTCACTGTTGAGAGCAATATTTAAATTTTGTTGTCAATCTTGATAGTCGAGATAAAGTGCAGGTACCATACTCTTCCCAACTTATAGTTTTATGCTATTACTTTTGTTTCTCATGTTGACAGATATATGATATCATTAATGAATGTGTCTGATGATACCACACAACCGTCTACATCTCATGTGCATCATTGTGATAGAATAATCATTTCTTATGTTGTAAGTTTAAATTTTTTTGCCATATTTACAAAAATTCCTCCCAAAAGGTATACACAAATCCACCAACATCTTTGACCCTGCTCTCATTTCATTAATTATATTTGTCTTGCATTTCTGTATGAAATTGTCAAATTAGGATGGGCTGTAGCAAGACCTCCATCTGTTGACAAATTGTTATTCAATTTAACTTTGTACTAATTTGTTCTCTCACTTTATAAGTACAGGATTTGTTTGTCTTATTATTTCTATTTGCATGAATTATTTTGATGTGATTATTTATCTTACTGGATTTTAAACAAAGAAGCCTTTGTTGCAGTTTGGTTTATGACTAGCAACATTTACATGTTAATTTAACTCTTTTGAAAGCTTTAAGCCACTCTCTGCATCTTTGGAAGGCTGTTTAAGTATTGTTTTAAACAACTCTTTTCAAAACATTTTTTTCTGGAGTTTCAACTTGTTTATTGAAAAAAATTCCTCTAATATTATCTTTTAATAAAATTTGATGTTGCAGATATGTCAAGATAGGCATAAGGTTTGGAACACCAGTCTCCCTAAACGGAAAAGAACTTTCTCCTGCAACTTTATTAGCAGAATTGAATGCAATTGGTGGAAGACATGGTATAGGACGTGTTGACATGGTGGAGAACAGGTTGGTTGGCATGAAGAGCCGAGGTGTTTATGAAACTCCCGGAGGCACAATTCTAAATGCAGCTGTACGGGAATTAGAATCCCTCACACTTGATAGAGAAATGATGCAGGTTAAAGATACCCTGGCTATAAAATATGCAGAGCTGGTTTATGCAAGTAGATGGTTTGATCCATTGAAACACTCAATGGATGCATTCATGGAAAAGATCACAGAGACAACTACTGGAATAGTAATATTGAAGGTTTACAAAGGTTTTGTGTCTATTGCAAGTCAAACTAGTCCATACAGTTTATATCGTCAAGATATATCCTCTTTTGAGGAGGGTAGTGGAATTTACAACCAAGCAGATGTTGCTGGTTTCATTCGTCTCTATGGCCTTCCTATAAGAGTTTGAGCTATGCAACAAAATGGAATATAATGTTAAAAAAGGATCTTTGGCATGCTGTTCTATACGTGGTGATTGGGTGAAGGCTGTTCTACCATAGAAAATATGGACGTGTTCAGCTTGTGTGACACCCCTCCGATTTGTTATTTTTTCTTGACAGTTCAGATACTTTGTTAGACTTTATTTTATCTTATTGTTATTCTATCGCTGACAGTGGAGCGATGATAGACTATATTGATGTGATGACACATTATATTCATGGTGATTATGTTTAATATGCTTTATGTTTGCATAAATGTTTAGTTGTGATGACATTGCTATATATGCTTATTGTAGTTTAATTAATATATTATCTCATCAGTTGATGTGATATTAGATTGGTGAAGAGAATGGTATTGCATCACTTGCTTGCGAGTGCCCTTTGATTTCTGTGATTCTCTCTTCACGATGTGTATGAATTACTATCTGTATACATGTACGACTCTTGCTTGTGTTGTAGGTTTGTAGGTACAGGACAACGGCTTCACCTAGTTTCACAGGTATGAGTGTGTCCACTACTCAACAGTAATATTGGAAGATAGTAACAGGCTACCTAGTCATACTTTTACCCTAGTACAGTGCGTGTTCACTACTCAACAGTAATATTGAGATATAGCAATGAGCTACCTAGTCATAACTTTACCCTAGTATAGTGTGCCATCAGTTTGAGTTTTGGTCTTAGTCTTATTATTGTTGTTCTGAGTATTTTATTATGGTGCAAGTTTAATTTGGTAGATTAAATGTGTATTTGATTTAAATATTTAATTAATTGAATTATTGTTGTGAAGTGATTAATCTTTAGTTGGTAAAGGTTATTCCTTAATTGTAATTTTTTATTAACTTGTAGGAATATTCCAAAGGAATCCCTACAAGTCTTTTATTTTTTTGTCTTTTTGTCATCTCACACGTGTGAGGATGACTTATTTTTTAATTCCTTTATTAAGGAATATTTGTAACCACCTCCTTAAGAGGTGACACTTTGCACACACATAGATGAATGGTGGCATTCATTGAGTTGGGAGTTACATTCTAACTCCTTCTCACCTCTACTTATTGAGGTGCCTCTCCTCTCATTCTTCAAAACTCATGCAAGCAAGCTAAGGCTGAAGCTCTCTCTCTATTTATTATTCTTTAGGCATTTTGCCTCCATTCATAATATTGGGGTTTTTTCTTGTTTTTTCCCCTTAACAAATTCTTGTGTCTCTCTTGCTTTGGTGGTGCTTGGTTTGGCTACTTCAACTTATTTGGTAATCTCTTTCCTTCAAACAATTGCTCTTTATTAGTACTTTCCATTGCTCTTTTTTATTTCCTTTCATGGTATCAGAGCTTGGTATTACTAATATTTTGTGAGCTACATTGTTGAAGGTTTACCAGAATTTTCAGCGCACCATTGCAGACACTCAAGGAGAAGAAGAGCTAGTGCCTAATCTTGGTTGTTTTTTTTTTCTTCTAACCCTTGTGCAGGTTTTTTATCTAAAGTTTTAAAGTATTTTAGTTTTGCATGCATACTTAAGTTTATGCAGTTTTTTTTTTACCCTCGAATAAACGGTTATAGTTCAAGTTTTAAAAAAAAAAACCCATTTTTCGCATGTTCATTTTTTTTTGTAAAAATCAATTTTTAGAGCTTTATCTCTAATTTAAAATTATTTTCAAAAGCTTAATCTTTTTCTTTTGTAAATCGTAAAAATTTATAAATTTTTTTTTGGGCTTCAGCCCTTATTTAAGCTCAGTTTTAAATAAATCTCTGTTTAAAATAAACCAATTTTTTTTTTCTTTCAAATCAAAATCTCAAAAAAATTCTTAGTTATATTTACTTCTCTGTTTTTTATATATAAAAAATATCAATAATCTAAATCTAACCCTAAGTTTTTTAATAATAAATATCAAACAAAAATCTTTAAAACCCTCCTGTAGCACTACCCTTGCTGCAGATCAGCCAAGAAAAATCAAGCCAGCTTTGTGTGTCTTGCTCACCGTCTTGGCACCTTTTTCTTGCTATTATTGTCGCCCTTTGTTTCAGCTGTTTCATGTTCTCTATTCAAATAATCTCTTTACCTTAATTTGCCCGCCCATTTCTTTTCCCTCCGCCTTTTTCAAGTTTTTCCATCATAATATTTGTTCTTTTAAAAAGAATTTTCCCGCGCGTATGTTTTTAATTCCAACTTCAAAAAGCTTATAATAACATTTTATTGCTTTGAATTTAGCCTAGTAAGATCTTTTTAAAAGTTTTAAAATCGATTCTTTAAAGTAAATATTCAACTCTCACTATTTAATATGAAAGTTTAAATTAAACATTCATTCGAATATTTCAAAAAGAAAGTTTTAGAAAATAAAGTCTTTAAAATGAAAGTTTAAACTTTTTCATATATAGGTAGACTTTTAAAGATTAAAAGTTTTTTAAGAGAGTATATTAAGTTTTTTTTTTATATAGCTTTTTTTTCACTTTTTAAAAGTTTTTTCTTTTAATAATATTAAACTATTAATAATATCAATAATTAAATTGTTAATTAAAAAAGTTATATTAATAATTAAATTGTTAATTAAAAAAGTTTTTTCTAAAATCAAGTTTTAATATTTATATTCTAGTTTTAATAAAAAAATTTAGGAGGTTTTTTTTATTTTTAGTTAAAGGGATTTATTTTATTTTTAGGCTTTTTTTTTTTTTAAGATTTAATTAAGAGAGCTATTTCTTTTTTTAAAAATTACATAGTTATTCTAAAGTTGTGAATTTTTGCAATCATGTCAACTTTAATTCCTGAAATTAAATTAACTAGTTCTAACTATCATTCTTGGAAGACTCATATTTGTTTCATTTTTCGTTTTAAACATCTTTTAGATGTAGCTACAGATCCTAAATCTAAACCAGGTTCATCTGCATCCAAAGATGAAATCGAAAAATGGAATCTCAAAAATGAAGAAGCCCTTGGCCTCATAGGTATCTCCATGTCACCCGAACTTTATGTTCACATTGGGACATGTACAACTGCCTATGAAGCATGGGACAAACTCAAAACAATTTATGATAGTACAAATGAATCAAGAAAAATTCAAATTCAAGATCAACTTGAAGATTTGAGGTATTCTGATTTTAAATCTATGGATGATTTTTTATTGAAATTTGATGCTTTAAATAATCAATTGGATGGTTTAGGAGTTAAATTAGATAATCTTAGATTAATTCATCTTATTCTTAAAAAGTGTCTTCCTAGACAATTTCAGCAATTCATTACTAATATTCATGCTCAATTAGCTATTCCTTCTTTAGCTACTCAATTAACTTATGATATTTTTCGTGATTTATTAAGACAAGAAGAGGCTAAGTTAATTCAGTTTGGTACTCTTAAGTCTAATGAACATGCTTTCTTGTCTAATCATAAGCAAAATTTTAAACCTCATTCTAAACAACAACATTATAATTCCAAACCTCATTATAATAATGGCAATGATCCTAGAAAGTTTAACTCTTCTAAGAAACCACATTGCACTTATTGTAATAAGGATGGTCATTGGCAAAACACTTGTTTTAAAAAGCAAAATGAGAAAAATCCTATGAAGCAAAATAATCAACAACAAAATAAACCTAATAATAATAAGTTTCAAAATAATGCAAATCAATCTAGACGTGCTTTTACTTGTAGTTCTAATGTTTCTCAACCTCTTGAATGGGTTATTGATTCAGGTGCATCTCAACATGTTACTTCACATAAAGAAGTTTTTGAGTCTATGCAACCTGATATATCTAATGTTCCTCTTCAACTTGCTAATAATCATACTTGTAAAGTAGAAGCAATTGGAGATGTGAATGTTCCTAATGGTAAATTGCATGATGTTTTATATGTTCCTGAATTAAAGACTAACTTGCTTTCAGTTGCTAAGCTTTGTCAAGATTATAAAATAGAATTTTACAAAGATATGTGCTATGTTATTGATCCAAAACAAAACAAGGTCATTGCTAATGCTAAATTAGACAATGATAATTTGTTCAAATTTTATGAGTTTGCTCAATCTAGATGCTCTTTAATATCTACCATTGATTTCAATGTTTGGCATGAAAGACTTGGTCATATAAATGCTAACAATATTGCTTTAATGCAAAAGCTTAATATGGTAGATGGATTGCCTAGTATTGTTCCATCTAAAATTGTATGCACAGGATGCATGAGTGGTAAGATGCATAGGGAGCCCTTTCCACATGGTCAATCATGGAGGGCAACTCATAAGTTGCACCTAGTTCATAGTGACCTTTTGGGACCCATGGAGAATAACTCCATCCAAGGATCAAGGTATGCACTTACTTTTGTTGATGATTTTTCTAGAAGAACTTGGATCTATTTTCTTCATAGTAAGGATCAAGTTCTTGATATATTTTCTGAATTTCATAAATTTGTTGAAAGGCAATCTGGTTTTAAACTTAAAATTCTTAGAACTGATAATGGTAAAGAATATGTGAACAATGCTTTTAATAGTTATTTGAAATCATTTGGTATTAAGCATGAGCTAACTATTCCCTATACACCTCAACAAAATGGTGTAGCGGAAAGGAAGCATAGAACTATTGTTGAAATGGCTAGATGTATGTTACATGCTAAAAATATGTCTTATAAATTTTGGGCAGAAGCTATGTTTTGTGCTACTTACATTATTAATAGGACTCCTACTAAAGCTTTAAAGGATATAACTCCTGAAGAAGCTTGGTCTGGTAGGAAGCCCAATCTTAAGCATTTAAGGATTTTTGGTTCAATTGCTTATGTTCACAAACCTAAACAAAAGAGGCAAAAATTAGATGCTAAATCTTCTTATCATATTTTTGTTGGTTATGATGAACATTCTAAAGCTTATAGAGTTTATAATCCTCTTACTAACAAAGTTAAAGTTGCTAGAGATGTATGCATTGCTGAAAATGGTGTTCATGATTGTTCTAAAGTGCATAATATTGATTCTTCTCAAAATAAAGTTATTGTTGTGGAGGATAATCCTCAAGTTGAAACTCCTCTTAACCCTCCTAATGCATCTCTTACTCATAGTGATAGTGATGATGAAAATGTTGAAATTTCTCCTCATGATTCTTCTTCAAGTGATGATACTCCTACATCTAAAAGAAAGCCAAAATGGTTTAAAAATTTGTTGCAAGAAAGTGAGGATTATTTAGCTAAAAATCCACCTAAAAGAAGAAAGGCAAATTATTGTAATCATGCTTTGATGTCTAACATTATGAATTCAAATGATCCTCAAACTTATGAACAAGCTAAAGATCAACCTCATTGGCAAAAGGCTATGCAAGAAGAATATGATACTTTAATTGCTAATCATACTTGGGATTTAGTTCCTTACCTCAAGGTAAGAATCTTGTTTCATGCAAATGGTTGTATAAAACTAAGGTTAATGCAAATAATGAAGTTAGCAAGTTTAAAGCTAGATTAGTTGCTAGGGGCTTCTCTCAAGTTGAAGGATTAGATTATAATGAAACATTTGCTCCAGTAGCTAAGATGCCAACCATTAAATTAGTTCTTGCTTTAGCTTCTCATATGCATTGGCCTATTCATCAAATGGATGTTAAAAGTGCATTTTTAAATGGTGATTTACATGAAGAAATTTATATGTCTCAACCTTTGGGTTTCATTAAGGAAGGTAATGAAAATCTTGTTTGCAAATTGAAGAAATCAATATATGGTTTAAAGCAATCTCCTAGAGAATGGTATTCAAAGATCAATGCTTTCTTTTTATCTCAAGGTTTCATTAGAAGTAAAAATGATCCCAATTTATATATTAAGCATAGTGAAGATGATATTGTGATTATTATTTTATATGTTGATGATTTAATTATCACTTCTAGTTCTAACAATTTGATTAGTGATGTTAAGTCTCAACTCAATCAACAATTTCAAATGACTGATTTAGGCCTATTACATTATTTTTTGGGTATGCAAATTTGGCAAACACCTAAAGGTATTTTTCTTTCTCAACATAAATATGCTCAAGATCTCTTAGATAGATTTAAAATGAATGATGCAAAGTGTGTTTCTACTCCTTGTGAATTAGGAACTAAATTAATGGTTGATATGGAAACTCCTTTTGTTGATCCTACTTTATATAGGCAATTAGTAGGAAGTTTAAATTATCTAACTCTTACTAGACCTGATATTTCATATAGTGTTGGATTGGTTTCTAGATTTATGTCTAAACCACAACAAACTCATTTTAAAGTTGCAAAACAAATTTTAAGATATGTTAAAGGTACTCTAAATCTTGGTCTTTTTTATGATGCAAATTGTGATTTTTCTTTAAAGGGTTATACTGATTCAGATTTAGGAGGTGATCCCAATGATGGGAGATCCACTTGTGGTTATTGTTTCTTTGTTGGATCAGGTGCAATCTCATGGAATAGTAAGAAACAACAATCTACTTCTCTTTGTTCTACAGAAGCTGAATATAAAGGTTGTACAAATGCATCTAAAGAAGCATTATGGTTAAGAAGATTACTTGAAGACTTGGGTCTACCTCCAAAGGATCCTACTCCTTTATATTGTGATAATCAAAGTGCTATTGCTTTGGCAAAGAATCCAATTTTTCATGCAAGGACCAAGCACATTGCTCTTCAACATCATTTCATTAGAGAGCAAATTGAAGACAAGCAAATTTCTCTTTTGTATTGTAAAGGTGAAGATCAAGTTGCAGATATTCTCACCAAAGCTCTTTGTAAAGATAAATTTCTCTTCCATTGTAAAAATCTTGGATTACAACCCATTGAAGGGTTTGATGTAACCTCCCCAAGTAAAGCTTAAGGGGGGATGTTAGAAGATTAATCTTTACTTGGTAAAGGTTATTCTTTAATTGTAATTTTTTTATTAACTTGTAGGAATATTCCAAAGGAATCCCTACAAGTCTTTTGTCTTTTGTCATCTCACACATGTGTGAGGATGGCTTATTTTTTAATTCCTTTATTAAGGAATATTTGTAACCACCTCCTTAAGAGGTGACACTTTGCACACACATAGATGAATGGTGGCATTCATTGAGTTGGGAGTTACATTCTAACTCCTTCTTCTCACCTCTACTTATTGAGGTGCCTCTCCTCTCATTCTTCAAGACTCATGCAAGCAAGCTAAGGCTGAAGCTCTCTCTCTTTGTATTATTCTTTAGGAATTTTACCTCCATTCATAATATTGGGGTTTTTTCTTGTTTTTTCTCTTTAACAAATTCTTGTGTCTCTCTTGCTTTGGTGGTGCTTGGTTTGGCTACATCAACTTATTTAGTAATCTCTTTCCTTCAAACAATTGCTCTTTATTAGTACTTTCCATTGCTCTTTTTTATTTCCTTTCATGAAGGCTTTAGAATAAATAAATAAATAAATTTAATTTAGTTATGTTATTAAAAAATTTTTTTATTAAAGTATATGGGAATTAAATAAATAAGATTATTTAAATTTGTTTAAATATATTAATTGTTTATTTTATTTTAAATGCATGAGGTTGAAAAATATCTGGGGTTGTTGAGGGAAAAGATATTTTGTTGGGATAACTATAAGTTAGAAATTTGTTATCTTATTGTTTAAATTGATTCTCAGAGGAAATATTGGGAAAAGGGAAGGAAGTTGTTTTACAGGAAGAGTTTTGTTTTTGGTTGAAAATTGGTGAGAAATTTGTGGATCTCTCTAAGGATTTTATTTTAGAATCTTGTTGTAGAATTCTTGGTTGTGGTATTGTTGAGTTTTCTGGAAGTCGCAAATTTACTGGAGGAAGCTTTGGCAACATTGGCATTTTGAAGCTACAGAGAAGTTCAACAACAATTCTTTGGGCAATAGTTCTTCTGGAACATATTCCTTTATTTTTTTTGTGAATTTTGAATTGAAAAGTTGTTTATATTATTGTAATGCAATTTGGAAATGTTTAGGAAAAGATTTTCAATACTGTAGAAGCTCTTGTTTCTTTCTTTTAAAAGATTGCCGGGAAAGTTGAACCTCTGTAGAAAACAATTTAAAAAATATCTTCTGTGTAAATTGATAATTTGAAATAGATTGATACAAAAGGAAATTATAGATCTCTGTAGAAAAACATTCATTTTGTTATGATTTCCCAATTGATTTTAATTAGCTGGGAAAATGAAATCTCTGAGCTTTTATGTAGAAAACTTCTTCTGTGTAATTTATTTGCTCAACTTGAACCAGTGATTGGATTAATTATATATATATATTAAAACATATATGTACATATACATATATATTATATATAAATATTTTGTTTTATTTGAAAACATGTAAAATTCCCTGTATGAATTTTTATTGGGAAACGAAATTGAAAATTGTCATACGGTGAATGTTGGACTATGAAATGAAAAAAATAATAAAATGAATTTCATTTTTGGTTTGGCCGGGGGTGAAACCCCAGCCGCACCCACACCTGGGGTGCGCTGTTGTGCTCACACATTTGTGTGCGGTAAGCACTGCCCACAGGCTGCGAACCCCCTGCATGGGAATGATGCAACTAGGGTTGTGTCCCTGTGTGTGTGAATGTTTATGTTTTGTTTTATTTATTGTATATGGGTTCGATAATGTATATATTTATATATGATATATATTATATATAATATATAAATATTATATATAATATATATATTATATGTATTATAAGTCATATGTATATAATTTTATTTATTAAATAATATATTTATTATATATATAATTGTATATATTTATATATATAAATAAATATAGTTATTTAAATTGTTTTATTAGAAGTTAGTAAATGATTTTTAAAGGAATATTAAAAGGTTAAGTGCATGCAAGCACTAGTTATTTTATAATGAAGTGATTTTATTAGTAAGATTGAGATTTGTTTTTTATTTATATTTGTGGATTTGGAAACTAAACTTTTGTTTTAATCGCTATGGATATATTGAATGAAATTGTGTTTAAAAGGTTTATTTTAAATATGCAATTTTGATTGATTTGGATTTAGGAAATCCGAATGATAGTATTTGTTAATTGCTAGAAGTTGTATTTATAAAAGCAAGTGTTTTGTAATTGTGTATTGGGGGCAAAGTATTTGTTAATGTGAAAATCTAAGTCTTCTAGAGTGGTAATTGTGAAAGGGTTGTTGTAACTTTAGTTCACCCTTTGAGTTTTCTTAGGTAGTGCACATATTGGGATTTAGTATTGGACATTCGTAGGGATGTGTTACCTTTTGAGGCGTGTTGATTATGTGTGGTCAGTTTTAGTGCACTGTCTACCCTTGGGTGTGGTATGAGTTTATGTGTTATCGATAGGGGAGTGGCTTTCAACAAGGGTCGAGACAAAAAATGGTCCCAGGACAACTCGTGTGAGAGTTAGTTTAACCAGTGAAAATTAAATAACCTATTTTTAGGGGAATGGGTAGATTAATACATTAACTTTGTAATTTAGCCTCACTCATTGGCTCAAGGGATTATGTTAGACTTGAGATGAGTCGGAAAGGCCTAGAATGGCATGATCGTTATCTTTCCTTCTCGAAAGATAATCGATTCGGCTTTGGTGTGCATGTGGGGCCGAAGTTCATAAGAGGTTGCCAGGATAACCCTAGAGGGGGGCCTAGACCTAGGAAGATCTCCTTTGGATAACCAATGCAACCATTGTGATGACACTCCTCCTATGACAACAGTCGGTTTATTTGTATTGTGTTTATAATTGATTCAGTGATTCTGGAAGCAATGTGACCATTGTTCTTGTTTACCTGTATTGTGAGTATTTCGGATATGGCCTGTGTCTAGAGGTAGTAGGATTGTCTTGGTTACCTTTTACTATCTCCTAGCATGGGGGCTGGGCCTACGGGTACCATATGGTTGGGTGGCGTGCGTCTTATATTGTTGAGTTCTCTTCCTATTCGTGATGGCATGATCTTTTTGTTCGAGGAGCTCGTGTGGTTCTCTGGAGTTGTTCTTCTCTTTCTTCATTGTAACTATGGATCATTATGTATAATTGTAGTACCTCATTTGTATCGAGGTGAACCTTTGTGATGTAATTGTAATAATATTTATGATCTATTCATTAATGGATTTAATGGTGTACTGGATGTTATGTGGTATTGTATCTATGGAAATATGTTCAATACATTTCTATGAGTTAGTTTTATTTTGAAATGGTTTAATGCTTTGATGTATGTTGGATTGTAGTTTAACTTTCATATGCTATGGTTGGTTTAATTTTATAAGTAATGGGTTTACATGTAGATGCGTTGCGTGGCCTAGAGGATGTATGTGGTTAGAGTGGAGTACTTTACTTGTCTTGTTTTACTTTCTAAGAAAAAAAATTGTTGGGCTTCCAGAGTGTTGCATCGTCCTCTAGGTTGCGGGACAGGTTTTTACAACTTGTTTTGCATATTTTGCATCATAGCATTTGTATTAGTAAATGACTATTAGACACACTGAGTAAAAGTTGAAAGGTGTATGATGAAATTATGTGTTTGCAATTCCATGGTTCTTGTTACAGAAATTTTGTATTGCAGTTTGCTTTGTTGTGAGCAAAAACAAGTTGGAATTTGTCACCCTTGAAAATTGATATTTTCAATTTACTCCTAGTTAAGAGCATTGGAATGGCAGCTTAGTACAGGTGGTATCGTCTTTTCTCACCACTTCTGAAGATATTTGCAATGCTAACCTACTAGCTACCAACATTAAGACTCTTGTAGTTTTAATTTTAAAGTCAATTCATGTTAATCAATATTTTATAAGTAGTGGTTCACATCTTATGAGCATGCATGGTCCCTAGTGGTGGAATACCAGGACTTTCTAGGAGATGACGCATACTGGTACTATTCTGGCTCAGGCCTGCTTAACTATGGAGTTTCCTTAACAACCAAACTTGTTTATCTTGCTATGTTATTTGAAAAACTTTCCACAAGTATTGTCCTTTATGAACTATTTATTTTTGGAGCTCCCTAGTTGATTCGGTTGTATAGAAGTGGTGTTTCCATAGGACATCAAATAATGTCAGGTAATATTGTTGGCTTAGCTTCAGTAGTTTTGAGTCAATCTCTGTTGAACCATATCTTATGAGTAATGGTACATATGAAATAATATGTGACTTGAAAAAGTAACCAACCACTACAACAAATCTATGCTCTTAACTAATTTGGAACTAAATGATTTGTATTGTGCTAATTGATGGTAAGCTTCCGTTAAAATATAGGAGGCATTTGCATGAATTCTACATAAATGTGGCAAAGTGTTTGAATATATGTTTTAGAACCATCAAATACTAAACTGATGGAATTAGAGAAGGGTCGATTATTAGTATTGTGTTAATAGTATATTTGCACCAAGATGCATCTCATCATGTGTGTCTGTTATGTACATATGCACACACATAAAATAAAACCGATCCTATACGAGAATAAGTTTTTACTACAATAACTAGCGTTCATCTATCTATATACGAGTGATTAACATTTAGAGGAGCCTTCACCTATAGAAATATGGATAGACTATTAAAATTAAGTCTCCTAGATGAAAAGTAATACCATCTGTTTTATTTTGTTGTTTAAGAATTTCCTTGGGTATACATTGAAAATTATTTTCAACGAGTGGTTGATATGGTAAAACATTTAGCGTCAACATTCGCAAAGTAAACCATCTCGCGTTGAACATTTATATAGGACATTTGTAAGCAACAATGAATATTAATTTCTTTTAATTTTTTGGTAAAAAAAATTATTTGTAGGGCAAATAACGCACGCTGTCTAATGAACATTTTTGTAAGGTGGACAAGCATCGATGCACAAATATGACAATCAAGTAAATTTATGCTCAGACTGACCTATAAATTTGCAAGGCAAACTCTTGCATTCAAGCGACCTAACATGAACATATACAACCAAAGTCAAACTCAAATGAAGATAGTAAAATACTCTCTATTAAAACGTATTGTTGCACTAACAAAGAATACTGCTTGTTGTGGATGAGATCACATGTCGTGAACATAATAACACATAAGAATGAGGGGATACGTCCTTTATTGCATCGGGTACTTTTTACATACAAAGCTTAGCTTGTAATGTCAATTTCTTTTAGTGAGACATTCAACTTGTTTGGTACAAAAAATACTGGTAATAACAATATCCTTCGTAGTTTAGACATTTGACTCTTGATTTGTAATGCCAATCACGACCGTTGACACAAAACCTGACATACAACTGACTCACAACTCTAAAATGAAGTATGCAAGAATTAACAACATAAGTTAGCTGCCAAAATATTTTATTTATTAGATGTCGACAATAACACTTAACATTATAGGCTATCATTCTTGTTATCACCTGAAATTGCACCCTGTTGAACCTGATGTTCAACACCTCAGTGTAACATGGGAAGACCTCTAAAGCTGTGGTTCACTTGTAAACAGAGGTCAACCTCCAGAGAAGGCCGACTTCCTTTGGTATCACCTAAACTACTGATTCTGTAAAGGGAAAGGGAGAAGGAGTGCATAAAAATAAAACTAAATACTATGGTGATACACCGAACTGATAAGAGCAATGGAAAACTTAGGCTACACTTGAAAATTGTCAATGACCATAAGATTACACATCAAATTCTGTAAGCTTTGCATTAGTATATCACAAATAGGTTTGATTCACACATTTTTTCAAAAGAGGAAAATAATTTTCACAGACTAGAATCCATATGTGATTATGTAAACACAGTTTGTGATTTGTATAATGATACTTTTTGCAAAGGAAGGCATGAAACACAAGATAAAGTTATAAAGGAATGAAAGAAATTCACAAAAATAACTTGATCATGAACCTGAAATGCACAACACTTTGCAAGAACAAGAGGGTAATCTGAAACATCAACAGTGACCAAGGTAAACTCTGTATATTATGCTCCAAAATGAGTTACAGAAGTTTGCTAATATGAGAAAGGATTGCAAAAGTCACTAAATTTCAAAAAGCATAAGGAGAACTCCTTTACAAAGAGGCAAAAATGCCTTATATACAAAAAGATGTCGGCCCCTAGGGCTTACAAAAATATCCCCTTCAGAAAGATCTTCCCTTAGATCTTTTGAAGGAAGTTAATGTTGCGTCCTCACTGTCCATGTTGGTGTGAAAGATCGTCCCAGGAATGACCTCCTTGATCTTTTGCAACGCATTTACTTCTGGCCATTGTGTCCACCCTCGAACTTCCTTGTTGAGCTGCTTTCTTTCTAAGCTCGAAGCAGATCCACGTTGCCTTCATTCAGTTGATCTTCCTCACAAGGATAGTCCAGACAGTCAAACTACCCATGGCTCCCTCTTTAGCTCTCTCTGATTGGGTGAACATACTCCACGTAAGATTACTGGGCGGTCAAAGGTCGCTTCATCGGAATCGCATATCGGTGAGACACTGGTCATGTCTCCCCGATGCGATTATGCCCTTACAGTAGCATCAACATAGAATACATCCATCAGTGAGACTTCATAGCGAGCGGAAAAATTTAAACCGATGTCAAAGATGGTCGCCTAGACTATCACCGTCGGCCAGAGGTCACAGCGAGTGTAAGCCATTCAGCCAAGAGTCTCGGCAAGCCTCAAAATTTATATCACTATCACAAAAGCCATCGACAAGACAAACATTCATTGGTAAGACAACGTATCGAGCGTAACACCTTTCCCCAATGCTAGTTGTCGCCAGGAGTCTTACCAAAACATACATACCCATCAGAAAGACAATCGCTTGTCGGGAAGATTCTATACCAAAGGAAAAATCCTTTGGTGAGCTCATTTCATCATTTGTTGGTAGGACCACCTTCATTCACCGAGACATCATTCTGAACTCCTTTCTTTCACCCCAAGCTCACTTCACTTCGACAAGACCCTATCGGGTCGGCAAGACCTCGCACCGATGATGCCTCCTTTCACCGAGACGTCCTTTCCTATCAGGGATACATCACCCTATTGGTGAGACTTCTCCCCCTTGCTAGCCCCTGTCGCCAAGACTTCAACCTTTCAACAAGACGTTATACCGAAGCCCCTACATTACACCGAAGGCATCCCATTTCGGCGAGACTTTGTTCGGTCGCCGAGACGTTACAACAAGGCCCTTTCTTTCTTCAAGATGACATTTCTTTTCGCCGAGACCTCTCAGCGAATGTGAACCCCTCTCCCTGACACTAGCCCTGGTGAACAACTTTTGGCATGAATTTCACTAGTTGGGAAGACCTCATGCCGAAGCCTATATTTCTTGGTGAGCTCAGATCTTCTTTCGGGGAGAGCTTATTTCTTGTCGGGGAGACATCACACAGTTGGTGAGACTTTTCGCCGAGCTCCAATCTTTCACCAATGTCATTTCATCTCAGCAAGAGTCCACCCTGTCGGTGAGACTTCCCCTCGAAGCGTCGCCGAGACCTTATCCTTCGGCCAGACCTTATGCCAAAGGCATAACCCTTCGCCGAGATCTCCTAGCGATTAAAATGTCTGGCCGACCGAGACATTTAAAAAATGAATATAACCCCTGCTAGTCAGCAAGACATCTGGAAGGTCTTGTTGACTTTCTCCTTAAAGGAAATTTATGCCAAACCTGACTGAGGCTGACCTTTCAACTGAGCTCCTTTGTTTCGCATCAGGGGTATGATTTAATCATTCACAATAATGTCTCCATTTGGCCTTCATGAACACCTGAAACACAGATGCCCTGCCTGATTGAGCCCGTAGGTGAAAATTAGGTAACATTTCTGGTGACCTCAGCTAGATGTTTGCCTGCTAAACATGGAAACCAGTAGCCAAAACTTTCCCATTGGGCATGGAGTCATTGGGAAAACTCAGAAACTGATCTAGAGCAGCTTGTACATGGCTATAACTTATTTATAACTCAAGAAACAGATCACTTGAAAATTTATTGAAAACAGGAAAAACTGCTGAATGGAAACTACTTATTTGTGTTGGAACAACACTTAGGGAATTGAAACAACTAAACCTACCCTATACTAACTAGTAAGAAACTAGTCAAACAAAACCATTCATAGGATGGTTGAAATAGCTGCCTTTTCTCCTCAATATAAAATGACTGGCATGCTTAAGGACAGCTGAGTAAAAATGGGACACAGAAAAATATTTAACAAGACAATGCACTGCCCCTTGAAAGAGGTGAATAAGTTCACTTACCTCACTAAATAGACCATATGTATTGTCAACTAGAGGAGGATAAGTGAGCTGAATATACTCTTGTTTGGCTGTTAGTGCATCTTGGATACCATTTTCTGCTATACCTTCATGTGTGGGTGCATGATTTGTCCTTGGTGTTGTATTGGACTCCATCTGGGCTAGGTGTCTAATTGGACAACCTTTGGTAAGGGTAAAGCTTGAACCCTCCTTGCCAATGATTCTCCAATTGAATTTGGTAGCTCAATAGCCTTGGGGTTTTCTTCTTCACTTCTTTCAACTTGAGTGGCTTTCTTGTCTTCCTCTTTCTTCCTTCTTTTTCTTCTTCAGAGGATTTTCCAGAAGGTTTATCTTTGTTTTCTCTCTTTCTTATCCTCATTAGCCTTGTCATCATTATTATTTTTATCTTTACTTCCTTCATCTTCATCTTCATCTTTCTCACCATTGTTTCCCATAGATTCATGATGTTCTTCTGGTTCATTACCGGTATTATGTTTGTGTTGATCATCAGTCTATTTTCTGGTTGTCTCCTCTGTATCATTCAGAGGGGCATGTGTCTCTGAAACATCATGTATTTCACCAACACTTTCCAAAATTGGATGATCCATTACCTCTGTGATATTAACATGCTCCTATGCCTGAGATGTATGGGATGAAGAGTTAGTTCTTGTCCCATAATTCCTTGCCAAATTTTTTATTGTGTCCACAGTTTCTTGTCTTACTTTTTCTATGTTGTCTTTCTCCTTAGTCATAAGCATATTGACTCTTTGTTTGACTCTAAACAATGTAGAACATTCTTTTATTATATTAGTAGCCTCTTTCTCAGATAAAGAGGATCCATAAGAATTCAAGACACCAGTTCATCTTGTCATCAACATTTATAGCTTCTTGCCTTCTTTGTACTAATTCTTTCCAAACATTGTCAATCACTTGGTTCTGGATAGTTTACATAATCACATTGCTAATAACTATATACTGAATGAAAGCATTGATAATAGTTTCCTTATCTTCAAATTATTGACTTCATCAAACAACTTATCAATCAGCATGAGATTTTCAGAATCTATCATATTATTCACTAAGGTTGCCATACTTAAAGATGGTCGATCACTTACTAGAGGAGAGGCATGCATGTCCTTAGGATCAGATGTGCCTTCTTCATTCTTATTCTCATGCAAACGGATTTTGAAAGTGTTCTCTTCTTCCTCCATCTCTTCATCTATTGAGATATTGACTCTGGTTTCTGCTTCTTCATTGCTAGCTGAAGTACTACTCCTTTTGTTTCTTTTCAATTATTGCTCTTCTTGTAGGCCAAGATCTATTTCTTCTTGAATAGCATCACTTATATTTCTTTTCCTATTTTCCTTTTTCTTTACTCTTGTTTTGGGAGTAATAGATGGTGCAGTAGGGTCTATGTTCTTTCTTTTAGAAGCATGAGTACTAGGTCTAGTGGAAGTAGTTACACTGACTGGTGCAGGAGTACTATGTTCTTTCTTCTTTCCCTTCTCTGTTGTAGCAGCACTGGAAGTAGGTGAAGTAGCAGAAGATATTCTTCTAGATTTCCTAGGTCCAGAGGATAGATCAACTGATCTAGACTTCCTTTCATCAAGAGCTTCCTTTAATTGATCAAGATCATCCTTAGAGAATGAATTCCCTTGAAAGAATGCTTCAACATTCTTTCATTTTGTTTTTTCTCTATGGGATGCAAAAGTTTCTAAGTGCACTTCATTGACTTTTTCTTCATAAGTTCCATGTCGAGGTAGAGAGGGATCCCTTGGACTACTTAACAACATTTCAATGAACCTCTTTGCAATTTGTTCATCAACCTCATATCCTAGAGGTTCTATCCAAAGAGTTATGGGTTCAACTGCTTCTATGCATTCATCTGTGCTTACAAGAAAAGTTATGTCCTTTACATACTTCTTCACTAGGCTTATGGGAACCCTTTCTCTTTCATGCATATCATTCTGGAATATTGCAAAGAATGTAGTCAAAGCATTATTCTATGCTTTGAAATCTCCAAGATTGTGTAGGTGTTCAAAGATTTGATGTGCAACCGGCTTGTTGCATTCCCATATATTGTTTTTCCTTCCCAGTAAATCCCTCATAAAATAGAACAGTAGACAAATTGCCAATGTACCAAACTTAAAAGAGTGTTTCTTTGACTCAATCAGGCTCAGATTCTCCATAAGTTGTAGTTGAAGCAACTCACATAGATCATAATCGCTCCCATTCACTACCATTTCATATGTAGTATGAATTGTTGTAGCAAGCACAGGATTCCCTCGGTTGGTAAAATATATTTTCTGTCCAATCATAACATCAACATATCTCATGGTTGGGTTTGTGATGGGTTTAGTAGTCAGAGCTCTCCCTTCAAATGTGGCTCCAGTTAGCTTCATAACTGCATCATTTTTCACAACTTTCAACACTAGTAAGGGTCTAGTGGCACAAAGACTAGTTATGACTTGGGTTACTTCCTTGGTGATTAACCCAACTACACTTG
Organism: Sequoia sempervirens; assembly: GCA_007258455.2. Lineage (NCBI taxonomy): Eukaryota > Viridiplantae > Streptophyta > Pinopsida > Cupressales > Cupressaceae > Sequoia > Sequoia sempervirens. The sequence continues at coordinate 42,563 of VDFB02291622.1, forward strand.
TCCACACAAATTTATCATGCATCCAACTAAGTGCCATCCTAACAAATTTAGAATCCATCTCATTTGAAAAGTTAGGGAACCAATTCCAAATGTCTAGCTTCTTTTGCACTAGGTTTTCATATTTAGGTTTTACGGAGTGATTATCTCTTATCAATTCTTCTGTCCATAAATCCCTAAGTTCTTAGAGGTTAACTTCTTCTAACTTTCCATGAATATATGTTTTGGTGTCTTCTATGGGTAGGACATTAGTTGGAATGTGTGAGAATAAACCCACAAGATCCATTTCACAGACTTTCCAAGAATACCTTTTGAATTTAGGTCAGGGTCTCTCAGACACTTCCACAACAATGGGAGTGGCCATTTCTTTTCCTCAAACTACTTGTATATGCTTATGAAAAGTTGCTTCAACTATAGACCCACAAAGTTCAGATAACAATAAATACCTTTTCAAGCTTCATCAAAAACTAGGGTTTGATGCCAATTACTCTAAATCGCTTTCAAATCTCTTCAGCTCGCTCTGCTTCTTCCCAATTGTGCAAATGTGATTTAATTCAATTTAGTTTCTCACTTTATGTCTTACAAATTTCACCCTACGTTTGCAATAAACACACTCCAAATTCAAAAGTTGATAAACACTTTGTAGAATACACTGTAAACCCTAAAATGCTTCACAATCCTCCAGTTTTTTTTTTTTTTCCAAAAACTTTGCCAACATCTTCAAATTGACACTTTACATCATATATCCTCGTGTCATTGCTTGACACCTCTTATATCGGGGGTTTGTTAGATTTTGTTGTCATTGCTCCCCGTAAAACCATTGTTGGGTTTAGCTTTTAGAAGAAGTATCTACACCAGATGCAGATACAAATTCATTTGATTCATCCTTATTCTCAGGTTCTTCCTTTTTCTTCCAAATTTTATCCATTTCCTTTTTAACCTTAGTAGGATCAATTTTATTCACAATTTTATTCTTTTGATCTGGATTAGCTTTCTTCTCACTTTTTCTTCTGCAAAATTTTGAAATGTGTCCCAATTTATTGTAGGTGTAACAAACAACATGTTTCTGACCAAACTGATTTACATTTAACCTTGATATGCATTGATAGCTTTATGTCAGAAAGCATAACATATATAGCAATATCCTTGAAAAGATTGAGCCATTCTACTAGCACTAAATCTATTCATCATTGTCTGACTTCTACACTAAATAGCATTATGTCCAAACTTATTACAATCAAGGTATTGTCCAACAAAAAATCCAACATTCTGATTCATTCTACTTCTACATTCAATTTCCCTATGAACAAATTTATTGCATGAAAAGCAAATGCCATTAAAAAATGGGTACCTTTGAGCATTAGGTTATCAGATAGGAATTCTTTCGGTATTGCTTCTAGGGTTCTTGATCTGCCTTCCATTTCTTTGAGTCTTCCTTTGATTGTCCACATTGTTAGGAATTTCATTTTCCTTTGAGCTTTGTCCTTCTTCAAGTCCCAAACCACTTTTATCCTTACAGGGTTTCTGAAAAGAAATCGATTCATCAAGCTTTACGGTGCTTGCTTTAAATTTATCTTCATGATATTTTGCCTTCATTAAGTCAGATCTTAGTGTTACCACTTCTTGTTCAAGATTTGTGCATTTATCAATTTTTCTCTGGATTTTAGTTTTTTGACATTCTTCAATTCTTTTCTTTTCTTCCATTTGCACCTTTAGTCTGGTGATGTCTTCATTAGCTTTCTTCAATTGATCACTAACTTTTCTATGACTTTCTTTGAACTTCTTGATTTGTTCTCTTAATTTTTTGATGCATCCATTTACTTCTTTCAAGTTTTCTTTCAGAGTTTCTTTCTCATCTTTACTTTTATCCAGATCTTCAAGAGCAACATGGAGTTCCTCAATTACAGATATCTCTTCCGGAGGAGCAAGATGCTTTTTCTCAGCCATGTGTTCACACTTCAAGATCTTCCTTAAGCTATTAAGCTTCTCAAAAGGACCTGTGCTTTGATACCAATTGTTGAAGACACAAAATACTGAGAGGGGGGGTGAATTAGTATTCTACTAAACCAATTGATTGCTAACAATCCAATTATTAAAATATATCTAGCTGCAGTTGTAAGTAAAAACATGGAAATGAACATAACATCACACAACTCATAGACACTAGGATTTTTATGTGGAAAACCCAGGATGGTAAAAACCACAGTGAGGATTAACTCACAATATATTATAACTGGTTACAAAATATTACATGGCACACTGCTAGTACACACTGTCCTTGAAAGGCTCACAACCGAAATACAAAAGGTATGGCTTACCGCCAGAGTACAAAAAGATATGGCTCACTGCTAGGAATATGAATTGAATGGAAAGCACCTTCTCAGTGTTGAGTACAATTCTAATTAAGCTCTAGAAGATAAAGAATCCTACACCAGATTACAAGTATACAACAACTATCATCAACTACCAAAGACTTCACACTATATCACTTTGTCGCATATCTTACATCATCACTTCTTATAATCTCTATCTCTATGTGTGTATATATTGTATATATGTTTAGTATTTTATATATATATATATGATTTCATCTTCATACATTAATTAGGTCGGCCTTATTGGATGTAAGCATACTTAACTCAAAATATCTTGTTGGCTTCAAAACAAAACTTATTTGACGATCAAAACAAAATGTGCAAGACACAATTTAGGTTCCAGCCCGAACCTAAAAAGGAACACTTTAAACCTTCATGCATGTACAAGTCGGCTAGAAGAAAAACATACCAAAAATTGTAAGCTAAACTTCTGACATTTATATCTTTCAACTTATTCAACCAAAATTGTTGAATCACTGACCACAAATGCATCTAAGACCCTTGAAAAACATATCAAAATTATATGAGCCAATTTTTATTTCAAAGTGATTCTATACCAAATTACCAGATCAATGTAGCGCAGACATAGATTACCAGATGAGTAGATAATCAGTCACTGTTGAAAATTAAAGGTAAAATATTGTAGCTTAAAGCTTGTAAAACCTATGTGACTATAGATTAAATTAAGTGTTCTTTGTCACAATTCTTTGTAAATGATTAATATGTTTAGATTCATTTTACCAATTGTAGAAAGAGACAAAATATTGTAGAAGAATGAGACAAGAAGATAGAATTGACACAACATATATGCGGAGAAACCCTTTTGGGAAAAAACTCCACCACCAGAATCAATAGTGCTTTTATTATTTAACCTTAGAACAAGATTACAATAACACTATATCAATCCTTAATTGATATGCTTCCTTTTCCTTCAACAATCCTTCTCCACAACTTGTAAATAAACTCTGATTACACTTGGAAGCACAAGCTATCCATGCATTCTATGTGACCAAGAACGAATCCACACATCCCATGCCATGCTTCAAACCCTCACACATGCACAAGCTCAACCTACTAACCTGTAACAATCTCTGATAGAACTCTCTTCAACTTGCTTCAATTAATAGATAATTATGAACATTGTAAACTCCAAAGAGTTGACAATTACAAGAGGGTAAAGCTCCTCACAAAAATCTATGCCTAGATTGGGCAAGTAGAGTTCCTTCGCAAAATCCAAAGTCAAACCAAGTCCTTCCTCAATTTAGGCACCCCATACTAAATACTTAATTGATCGCTAGTTTCAAAGATATCTTGCAAGCATCACCTCAAAGTTGGTGCCCAAGAATGGGCCCACTTAACCGAGCCTTGTAAATATCTTGTCATGTAAAAGGTGTTAACTGAAAGATGCCAACTTGGGCACCCAAGGTGGGTCCAAGTCAATCTGAGTTAACTGAAACATATCTGAACTGAACTGAATTGAAACTAAATTGATAGTGCCACTCCACATACATTGTAAATATCAATCCCTACTTTGTAGGAACAAGACATGCATTACATAAGAGTTATCAATTCACCAAATGGTTAACTGAAACAAGGTGTGTCCCAAATCCCATGTGAGCGCCCCATGTGCTCCTATTTTGTAGGAGCTCTTCTTGGATGCCCCACATGTTCCTATCTTTTAGGAATAATTGCAAATGTCAATTTACATGTTCATTTCATTCAAATTTAATCTCTTTGTAATCCTAGTGTTGGGGAACACTTTCCAAAGACTTAGGAGATACATGAAATATGTTTAGGATTGCAATTAAATGACATCATATTCCCAACAATCACCAAACAATGTTGGCATCAATGACAACAAAGACAACGATCCAGAGGACTCCTTAATTCTTCCAACACCTAGGGTTTCCCAAAATAGAAAAGTGGATCCAAAGAGGGAAAGGGGGTCCTACTTCTCTAATTTCATTAGGAAATGAGACCACAAATAATTGACTAACTACCTTTAGGAGAATCCATTTTGTAATACCCAAAATAATTTTTTGCTTCAAAGAGACATTTTTCGTAAAATGATTTAAATCATGTAAAAATGTTGTCAAAAGTATGTTTTAGGTCAAAAAAACATAGGATTTTTGTGGGTTTGTGTCAAAGAACATGTTAGCTCTCAAAAATGCAGGAAAAATATCTCAAGAGGTTGCCAAACTCTTGGTACGTTTTAGGGTAACAAACAAGGCCAAATGGTTTAGACCTTCTTCTCTTCAGGTGCTGCTAAACCTAGGTAGGTATACCTATAAGAATGAAGCAGATTTAAATGATGTGACTTGATAGATTTGATGGATTTATTACGATGGCACAAATTTAATAGATAAAAGCTTACAGACTGCTCCTACTCCTAATATTGAACTTGAAATGTGAATGTTTTTGAACAAAGATTTTATAGAATTCTAAGATGTGGATGGTGTGACCAGTGCCTACTTCTGTTGGGCTAATGGAGTCAAGAGGTAAATAATATTTGTGTCCTATTTTTGGATACAATTCAAATTGTTTGGCACTTTTATGTTTATAACTTGTATAAACAGGCAAGAGTGTAATTATCAAATTCTTCTTAATAATCCAAATGTCCTTTTCCAAATTACTGTGATTAATTAGAAGGATTTAATCATGTCTTGCAAGAACCAATTAATTGAACCACACAAGAGCAGCAAGTGTGCTTTGATAAATTGAAGAATATCCTTGATATTTCAATTTAAATAATCAGGAAGTGACGACCTTGGAGACAACCAAATAATATTTTCAAAGAAATTCAACAAACAACTGACACCATAATTGGATCACCAAATTTATGCATTCTTCTCCATTACATAATTTGAAAATATTTTACAATGTACAACATGATATTTATTTAGGTAACAGTTCACCCTATCCAACTACCTATCCTACTTATTTCTCCTAAATCTAATCCTTTTTTATACAATTTCACTTTGTATATATACATTGCTATTTTAGGGTTACAACCCTTCATATCCATTTGCTGCAACGCTTCAGTATTCTTCTTCTTTTGACAAAAATATTTAATTAATTGCCCTTGGAAAATTAAATATTTTAATCTTCATTATTTCTGGGAAATTTAATTCAATAATAATCTTCCTTCGCTGGAAAAATTCACTTCGATTTTTACTTGTATGTATCTTCAACATGCTCTCCAGGTAAAATAATTACCCCTTTAACTCCCTTTGCACTTGCTTCTTCATGAAAATCAATTTTGATTTATTATCATTTGTTGGAAACTTTGCTTCTTTCAATAAAATAATTACTCGCTTTGTGAATCCTTGGGTGAAAATATTCTCCATTTATATCTCTTAGTTGAAAGATTTCACTAGATCATTTCTTCAGGTAAATAATTACCCATCTTATATCCTCCTCGGTGAAAATGTGAAACTATATCCTTAAAATCATATTGTTCTCTATTATAATCACATTTTATTTATTCTTTCGCTTCCACTTTTGATCATATGAAATTATGTATCGAGGTGACAATTGCATCGAAGAGACTTTCTTTATCCCCTACCGATCTCACACATCTCTCACCGATGAAGCCCATCTTTTGGTTATCCATGAAACTCTCCCCTAGAACTCCTCATCAACATAACTTGCTATATTAGAGGGACTCAAGAATCGTACTCTGACTGCCCATGTTTGCCTGACGCATTTAGGGTTTTCTCCTCTGTTCATTGTGAACTTAAAGTTTTCCTCCTTTGATGGCGCATCTCAACCTGATGTTCATATCCTATACTCTCCTCTTGGTTCTTTTGATGTCACCCTGTTTCTAGCATGAGAAAGGCATAGATCATCTACAAGCAAATCCAATGTCTTGGAATTGAATTATTTCCATATTTAGGGTCACAGATGATCACGTACTATGCTTATAGGCATTTGAGTATCACCTTAAATGTGTTTAACTGTGATTGAATAGATGTTTGATTAATTTCAACACCCTTCAAGAAGCCTGTGTGACCCCTATCCTCTAGCTATCCAGTGTAATCCATTGTGTTTTACACATTCTACTGGTGCTTAAGATGCAAACTGTTCCCTAATAGTTAACTTAACATTTTAATCACTTATATTCCTTTCAACTTGTTTGTCATTTTAAGGGAATTCTATGTTTGACATCATTTGTTTGAAATCAACACTAATCCTTGTTTTCATATTCTCAAACATGGTTATCTTCTGTAGTAGACTTCCGCTTGGAAATAAAAAGTCCATTTTGAATCTTAATATTAGGGCCTGGATGATAAACCTGAGTCCACTTCTCATAATCCCTTGCTACCAAAATGAATCATTCGGTGGAAGAATTTGGATGCTTTTCTGTCCATTTTGTGATTGTTTTCATATGAAGGATGAGTATGTACGCCGCCTTGCTTCCTATTATCAGATATAATAGGCATTCCCCTCCTTCATAGTGCGGGCAATGGAATGTTGGGAATGGTTGTTGAATGTGTTTTTACACCTGCCATATACACACATACTCAAAGGTTCTTTTAAAGATTGTTTGAGATATATTCTACACATATCCTCCATCGTTGGCATATAGCGCTTCATGAGATGACATATCTTTGAGGAGCTCTTTGCTAATACTTCTTATAGTGATCAAAAGACTTTGTGAAGGATTTGTGTATTGATCCAATTCTTTCTCTGATATCATTCTGAGCGCTTGTTGTCTTCTTCATTTTTGGGTTTAATATTTTCTATGTTTACTTTGATACAATCATCTCATTTAAATTATTGACTACCAAGATAGTGCCACCCAAGATTAGTCTGCTATCTTTATGTGACTTCATCTGGCTGTATTATGTTTCTTATTAAAGTTTCTGACTACCTTATTTCCCCTTAATTTTATTCTCTGAGATACCCGACTCTTGAAGCAACCTGTAGTCTATTTGAGGTGTGTTATCCATAGCACTGTCTGATGTGTGGTGGCATCTCCTATATTATCTCCCATTTTCTAAAGCTGATAGAGGGTATGATTTCCAAATTCTGAAGCAACAAAGAGAAAACCCAAACTTAAGAACACACTTTACTATGGTTACAAGAATTATATCAAAATGTTAATCTTCAACTTGAGAGTTGTAATCAAGTTTTCACATATGGGAACCTAAAAATTTACATGAATTTTTAGGTTCCAACAAAACATATGTGCAAAATTCTAAAAATTTGAAAATTAGGGTTTTGTACCCCTATTTTTAGGGAAACCCCTGAAAATAGGACCTTTCTAGAATTGATTGAAAATTATTTTGATAGGATGAATTGACTTCACGATCACACTGGTCAAGTCAAAATCACCAAAAAAATTGCTTTACTTTGGTGGGTCTATTTTCAATTTTTAGGAATAAAGATAGGACCTCTATAGCCATTAATGGCAGATTAGCTAGTACCAAGTGCTGAAAGCTAAGCCTCAAAAGCTTCAATGATGAATCCATGGCGGAAATACTCAAAAAATATGTTATCTCACGGAGGGGATTTCAAAATTGAAAAATGCCAAAAATTGACTAACTCTGGAGAAAACACGCCTTGCTACCAAGGAAGCTATGCAGTCAACATGAGAAAAAGTGCCCCTGCTAACCAGGGGTGCCCTTGAACTAGATGATCTAGATGTCACTATTGGGTGAACTTGTCTTCAGTTGATCTTTCCAACATGAACTCAGCCTTGCAATTAATTTGTTAGCTAGCCTGCGAGACACATCAAACAACAACAATGGTTGATCATCAGAGCATGTAAAATTGAAGGTAAAACAATGCATTTCAAGAAAAAAGATCCCTTGTTGGCCAAGGGCGCCCTTGAATCTAAGCCACCTAATGAAGTTTTCAACAACTACTTTCTACAAGGTATTTGTTCAACTCTCTAACAGCTTCATGATCAATCCAATTGCACGTCCACATGACCTATCAAACAATCAGAGGCAAAGATCAAGCAGAAAACACCAAAGGTAAAGGCAAGATGAAGAGCATGGTCAAATTGAACAAGTGTCAAGGAAAAGCACCCCTGCTAGGAAAAAGTGCCCATCTTTTTGAGCAGTCAAATGCAGTGTATAAGCTTGTTGACCTCCAAGATGGTGTTCTCCATTTTGATCGATCTCAACAATGCCACCTTCAACAAAGACAATAGAAAAGTTAGACATCTGACGAAAGTAATCAGAATGCGATTGATCATGAAAGTTTGCAGCATGAAACTCATAAGTTAAAAAGCCAAAAGTGCCCCTACAGGCTAGGGGTGCCCATGCTTTTGAAGGACCTAAACCAACTTTTAGAATCCACAGAACTAGTCATCCTTTCCATGATTGAGCTGGTTATCTATCCCATGTTTTAGCGAGATCATCAGAATCATCAATCAGTGGTGATCTCAGATCAGAGCACGAAGGGTCAAAATGGAGAAATTGAAGAACACTCAAGAAAATTGGCTAAGTCTAGTGAAAAAATGCCCCTGTTGAGGAGAGGCACCCTTGAATTTGAGACATCAGTTTTAGTTTCTGAGCTTTGCTTTGCAGCTCCTAAGCACACTCAATCAGAGTTGTTCCATCTTAGCAATGGATCTATCAGCAATAGCTCAAGATCAATGGGACGACTGGGAAGGAGGATTGAACAGAGGCACTTCACCATGAAAAATAATGAAAAAAGTGTTCAACTCTCAAAAAGGATGCCTAAAAAGTCAAAGCAAGATATTTTAAAGGTTTCTCATGTCCAAATGTCCCACAATCAATGGAAATCACTCCCGAGAACTCCAGATCAATCCAAATCACTCCTCAATCAAGAGTTGGCACCCAAACTTGATGCATTCAGACTTAAATCATTATATATCAAGCCTAGGCATCATATTTCATTATCTTTCTTTGCAGGTTGGAGGCCAAAATAACAATTTTCTCTCCAAGACATCTTTTCAAGATCTGAAAAAGGGGTTTTGCTCATTCTTCACATTTTTGAAGATCAGTTGCACAAAAAGATAATTTCTCATAGGTTGCATCCAGAGGCACAATTTTTCCAGAATTGACAGTTGATAACTTCCAATCTTCTTGTATTTTTCCTCTTTCCATGTCTTAGATCTTCTTGCATGTCCTAGAAAGCAGCAGGAAATCACATATCTAACCAACTGGGTATGATCAACACAACTAGTCTGACAAAACCCACTTGTTGAAATTTCTAGAAACATTAAACTTGTTGCCCCTATTTTTAGGGATTTTTCTAAAAAATTTACAGATTTGAAAATCAAATGAACTAGGTTTGTTTAGCATTGAAGCATTAACAAAACCCACGTATAAGATTTTTTTTGAAAAAATACTTCTCAGCAGGTGTTATTTTAAAGGGTTTTTAGAAGTTGTATAAATAGGGTTATGTGCACAGTTGATCTTTAAGTTTTTCAAGATGCAGTTCTCCCAAGTACAATAGAAGACCAAAACTATCTTGGTCCATGATTTCCTAAAAATAATAGACACCGACTTGCATCAGGGACTCAGAAAATTTGGAAGGCATAGACCAAATCACTTTACAAAACATCAAGCAATCCAAATTGCTTGAGGCTACGTCAATCCCCATCACATTACAGAGCATGGAGTTTGTAATTGCTTGCATTAGGCATTACAACCCTGCCACATGAGAAATCCGATCAGTGGATGGGTAGGTGGTATGCAGCCTTAAGCCTAAGGATGTTGAAAAATGCTTTGTTATTCCACCATGTCAAAAAAATGTGGTCATATCTGTGAGAGAATGCGAGAAGGCATTCAAAGCATCGAAAGATAAGTGCTAGAAGAGAATGGAAAAAAAATGGTTAAAAATTCAAAAGGCCAACTTGCCCAAGAATGTAGGACGTGGAGAGTTTTGAGATGAGTATGGAGTGAAGATCACTCTACTCAATTGTATCATTGGACAGGAGGAGGTGAACTAATTTTAGTAGTGGATGTACTACATCATCACCAAAATTGTTAGCAATAGAGAGCATTAGGACTGGCCCACTCTCATCAATGATACACTCCATAGATAAATGACTAGGTTCTTATAGGCTAATAGGTTCCATATGTGCTCATATCTTGTATATATAATTGCCTTCCAAGGTTATTTTAGAGCACTAAACACTGTGGGAACCTTAGGTGTGCAGAAGGTCCATGAAAATTTTTCCATGACTTGAGTTTACACAAGCAAAATGACATTTGAAGCAGATAAATGATCTTTTCATTATGCACAACATAAGGGACCTCAACCATGAGATGCATGTATGCATATCACTAGTAGCCAAGGAGGCCATGGTGGACTAGGTAGAATGGTTCATCCAATTCCTCATCTTCACCTATATATGCTTATATGGATACAACAGTAATCCTGCCATGTTACCCCACTACCCTTCAGATAGGCTAGTCCTCATGGAGTTCTTGCGACAGTTAGTTGAGGTTCATTCTCATCTGCATCTCAAAAAGAAGATAGCTGTGAGCTTTCCTATCCAAATGGGACTTTATAGGTGTAAGATAGTGGTTGATGCCAAAATCATGTGCTAAGAGACGGTGATACTTAATCTCAAATATCTCATTGAGAGATGGTTGTATGATCTGAGAGGCCTTTATGCAACACACCTTGAGCAACACTCATCACACGAGTCTTCCATGGAAGACTATTGGGTCAACTATGATGATGAGTTTGATGTACGAAGATGTAACTACAACCATTTTATACTTCCACACATTGCTATTTTCATGACAGAAGATGTGGAAGGCCTATCTGATGATGATGGGAAAGTCATTCTCCCTTCATTCTTCATGGATCAAGTAGACTCACAACCACTTGGAAAAGTGGATTGGTATGCAAAAGAGAGTACATCTATAGAGCAGAGAACAAGTAGGGTTGTCAGAAACAGTCAACTCTACCTAGATAGTAAGAAGACAAGGAAATTAGTAATTCCCCGCACAAAGCTGCCATTGGTTCACCCTTCACTACCTTCCACGTCAAGGAAGAAGCCTAGATAGAATCAATGGACTAACCTCCCCAAAGGAATGAGGATGTCAGGGTACATATGGGGAAGAACACAAATTGCTAACACAAATCAGCAAGAAGTACATGCGAAGACAACCACAAACATACTTGGGACAATCATGGAAACAACTGCAGTTGAGCCAGTGATTGAGACAATCACAGCTGATAGAGAGCCCCTAATGGAAGCAGTTGCAGTGGACACAGTTCCAATAGTGGAGGCAACACCTCCTACTTCATCACCATCACAATAGTCACAAGCTCCCATTGACTTTGATTCACCACCACGAGACATCACTACAACACAGTCTCATTCGTCAGGCATTCAAGGGCTTAACATTCCTCCTTCTAGCGAGGCTAGTCAGGATTCATTCTAGTTTGAGGGTCTCATAGGAAGGAAGAGAGAAAGGTCATCCTACCAGCTAGACTTCACAGAGTTTTATCATGTCCATCAAGACATGCCAACAAAGAAGTTGAAGAAGCAGGTTCATGTAGGAAGAAATGCAACAATGAAGTTGTCATAGAGACGACTGCCCCACTTGAGGACAAAAATGTACATGAGGTTGAAGTTAATGACTTCACCTTGTCAAAGGTTAACCTGGATAATACCACTCATTAGGTGGAGGAAGATCTTCTTGGAATTGCATCAATGAGCGTCCAAAAAATAATGGCTAAGGACGGCAAAGAAAAAGCAAGATTAAAGGTTGAAAACCAATAGTTGAGACTATACATATCTAGCTTGATGCACGGTACTCCAAATGTCTATGCTTTACCACGAGAGTTACTAGACCTCCGTGCAAAGAAAAACCATCACTAGCTGATTTTATATGGAAAACACTTGAGAAATCAAGTGGAAGAATTTGTTGTCAGAGGACGGTGTATACTGGAAAAACTATACCAATTAAGGAACAAAGCTCATGAACTCCAAGCAAAGATTCAATAGTTAGAGTTGAAGACAACAAAGAAGAGGCTAGGGGATGAAATCAAAGTTTCAAATTTGCAATTGGTGTACCAATCAGTTACCACTATAAAGAAGAAGCAACATCTTTTCTGCTTGGAAAGAACAACTGGCATACAAGTTGAAAGCCTATGATGCCAATTATGTGTAGTTGATTGAGTACCAAAAAATTGGTGTGGGTGTTATCAACTTCGTAAGAGTATTGGTAATATCCATCCCTTGCCTTTATCAGCACAAGGGAGGTGCATACATTGAGCTAGACACAGTGCAAAGACAATTCTAGGATCTCATATGTGGCACTTTTTGCAGTGACCCTACTAGTTACGAGTTGAGGAAGATTGCAAACATGTCCACCAAGCTGAATGACACAACTACAAAATGTATTGAGTATTAGCAACAACTTGTGAGTGGAGAAGAGATGTTGAAGCACCACACCATCATCCTCTAGAGCATTAATTTCTAAGAGGCAAAAGAAGTCAACGAATGGATAGAAGAACTATTGACTGGAGGTGGTGAGGTGTAAAGCACCCACAAAGGATGTCCTATCTTCCAAAATAGCATTAATGGTGAATAGGAGTTAACTTGATGCCCCTTTCCAAGTTAATTCACTGTCTCATAGATCATGCATGTCATATCCCACTAATTGTGGATGTCTATTTTGACTTCCACTAATTATGGATATTTATCTCCACTAAATGTGGATATCTATTTTGGAGGCACATTTTGTAATTAAAGTTCACTTTTAGTTTAGTTTCAGTTAACTGAAGTATATTTCTAGTTAACTATTTGTTCCCCCTTTTTAGGAATAAATCTTGTTGATTGATTGGCAAGAACTTATTGTTAACTCAAGGAGACTTTAGGGTTGCCTACTCCTTTGAGTTCAATAAATAAGATCCTTGGGCTCCTTATTTTGTAAGCTTTATTTACTATGCAAAATTGTTGTGCCATTGTTTCCAACAAGTTTGAAAGTGCATAATTGTTCACTCTTGGATGAGAGTTTGTTTAATTTGATAAGCAATTGTGAATGATTTCATACCTTTGTTGTCCTAAACTTTTGCAATTCATCGAGAAAGCTTGAAAAAGGAAATCAAAAGGCACATACAATTTGATCTAAAGATTTGAGTTCTTTCAACATTTTTTTCTAACAATCTATTGTTTCAATCTCCCCTTTGGACAAGTGTTGTCACCTAGATGGGTATTTTGTTGTTAATGATTGCCGTTTGATGTTGTGTAATGATCTGGTTTCATCCTACACTTTGGACAGGTGTCATCACCTCCTCGGGAATCCTGCTAGCTAGTTCATCGTAATTTGTTGTTTCTAATAAGTTGTATCCCAACCTAAACCTCAGACAGGGGCTCCTCCTCCTTGGCAAGTCTGAAATCCATCTTACCGTAAAGAGTGATTGCTTGTATAAAGCCTTATTCCAACATAGATCTAAGAGTTCAAAGCCTCAAACTCATTATGAGAGATAGTCGATTCAAGTAATCCAACCAATCCATTCCTGCTATTATACCCTCATGCTCTGTTTACCTTGAGGAGATAGGTTAGATTAAAGATTAGCATAGTTGTAGTTAAGATATCTAGAAACCAAAGAAAACCTTAGCTGCAATGCATTGTGTTTATGCACCCTTGTGTCCTGCCCATTGAGTAAAAAAGATAGGAACCTTAATTTCGTTTTACTTTTACACAAACATCTACAATCAAGAGGGACCTTCCCCTCCATAATTTGAAGAGCAACCATCACCTACTATGCATAGTTGTCCATTTCCAATAAGCACTCTAGAGGTGCTAATTGAAATGCCAACAAACTCTATGAAGGAATCTTCATATTTCCTTTTTGTGTCAGGACGGGGGTCTAGGTCAATCAACACTTTGGGGAGAAAGATTAAAAATAGAAAATCAACTCCAAATTACAATATATCACTTGGATTTAGTATATTAAGCATAAGACTGAAGGAACCAACAAAGTTTTTGGCAGATCTGGAAGAGATAAATGTTGTTGAAAACACAAGGGCAGACTACTGAGAGGGGGGGGTGAATCAGTTGTCCCATAAATTATACAAATTAAACTTATTCTCAAATTTGATAAATAAACATGAAAGCATGAATCGTCACCACATCAGAACCACACATAACACCAATTTTTTTTTGTGGAAACCCTGTTAGGGGAAAAACCACGGTGGAGGTTAGTCCACAAGATTATACCCTGTTAAAAGTATAAAAAATATCAAATGGGCAATATACATGCATTAAAGCACACTTCCTAGAGCTCAGTGCTCAAATGAAAAAAGACTTACTGCCCAAAGGAAGACTCGCTATCTTACAAACACATTCGGATAACATCCAGAATATTTTGAATTGAGAAAATAACATCTTCTAATGCTTGGTTACAGTTCCAGTTAAGCACATAAACACTTTCATCTGCTCACTCTTTTTCACACTTTATTTATGCCTTCAAAAGATTAGAACATTATTCACAATTAGCACATGGCATACTTCACACAAACAGTCGATCATATATATCCGCAACTAAGGATAATACCAACTACATGTCGACCCAAAAAAATATAAAATGTGTACAAACTGTTGGCCCAAATAAATGAACAATTTATCAATTTATCAATGCAGACAAAACATAGTCAACCAAAACATAGTAAGGACCCAAAACAAAATCCTTGAACATGAAACACCTTAAACAATTATGCCTTGAATATCCGCAACATGCTACAATCACCTTGTCGGCCGTGAATATGAAAATCATGAGCTCACAAAAGAAAATCACCAATCATGAGCACAATGATCAATGCGAACCAACAACACAGATAGAGCATGATCTAGAAACAACCACAAGCATCATGAATCACCACAGAAGCATCCGCAACAACTCAAATTACTATAATCACAGTATCTTCTTTTAGGAACACTAACTAGAGTAACAACAATTGTCAAAACACAAATACTCAAAACTCAATCAAATCTTTATGCGAACCTCTAAAAATTCATGTGGATAAACTAGATATACTCGTCAACAAACCCTTTAATCCACAACCTCTTATCATCAATATATTGAGCTAGCCACCATACTAGACTTCACTGCATCATCAACAACCTACAACTTCTTTTATTACAATTTTCTCAATGTCCTCAAGATATATAGCCTTAAAGACATTAATTCCAATAGTGTTGACATCAATGACAACCACATATCAACAATATCCAACAATCTCCCCCTTTGGCATTGATGGCAACACATGATGTGAAAAACACCATCAACGCAACTTTCTCTTAGCACTTTCTCCCCCTTAGATTTTGACTCTTTTCTCCTTAACTCTTTCACATTTTTTCACATGACTCTTCTCCCCTTTTACATCAATGAAAAATATACCTTCTGACTTCCTTTTCACTCACCTTCTCTCTCAAAAAGTGAAACTTGATAGATATATGCTTGGTTTTTGAATGCAACACTAGATTCTTAGAAATGTTAATTGCACTTGAATTATCACATAATATAGCAGTAGGTTCATCATACACAACTCTAATATCTTTCAACATCTGCTTCATCCACAATACTTGAGTACAATTGTTAGCAACAACAATGTATTATGCATGTGTAGTAGATAAATAAATGGCATTATGTTTCTTACTTAACCATGCAATTAGCTTCTTTCCCAAGAAAAATGCACCACCACTAGTACTCTTTATGTCATTCAGATCTCCTGCCTAATTAGCATCAGTAAAGGCACTCAAATAAAGGTCATCATCTTTAGGATACCATAGGCCAAAATCAACTGTCCCCTTCAAGTATCTGAAAAATACTCTTCACAGCTGTCACATGAGATTCCTTAGGATCAGCTTGAAATCTTGCAACAATGCATACGACATTCATGATATTAGGTCTAGTTTGAATCAAATAGAGCAATCCGTCAATCATGAGTTTGTATCTAGTCTGATTTGTTTTTGTAGAATCATAATCTTGTGTCAACTTACATCCGGTCACCATGTGTACCGACTGGCTTTGAATCTTCCATACCAAACTTCTTTAGAAATTCTTTCACATACTTAGACAAAGATATAAAAATCCCCTTATCTAGCCGAGTAATTTGCAAACCCAAAAAGAATTTCATCTCTCTAATCATAGACATCTCAAACTCACTCTACATCTCATCAAAAAACTTCATGCACAAACTATCATCTCCTCCAAAAATGATATCATCAACAAAGACTTCAACAATCAATTTTTTATCATGATCAATCTTGAAATACAAATTACTATCAGCAGTACCTTTATTAAATCTAAGCTTCAAAAAATACTTGTCCAATCTGGCATACCATGCTCTTGCAACTTGCTTAAGTCCATACAATGCTTTCTTCAACCAACAAACCATATCTCCCTAATCAGTCAATTGAAATCCATCAAGTTGCTCAATATACACTTCTTCTTCTAGTTCACCATTTAGAAATTCTGATTTCACATCCATTTGATAAAACTTGAAGTTTTTGTAAGCAACATAAGCAAGAAATAGTCTCACAGCTTCAATCCTAACAATAGGAGCAAAAGTTTCTTCAAATTCAATTCCTTCCATCTGACAATATCCTTTACACACAAGTCTTGCTTTGTTTCTAACAACTTCACCTTGCTCATTCAGTTTATTCTGAAAGACCCATTTAGTTCCAATTACATTTTTGTCCTTAGGTCTAGGCACAAGAATCCACGTATCATTCTTCTCAATTTGCAGTAGTTCTTCTTTCATTGCTTCCACCCAATGCTCATCTTTGCATGCTTTATTGACACTATTAGGCTTAGTCTTTGAGATCAAACAATAGTCTTCTACAATTTTTCTCCTAGTTTGAACACCTTTGTTTTTATCACCTATAATCTGATATTCTAAAAGATTTTTTCTTACATACCTTAGAGTCTTAGGCTCTTGTGATCTCACTTTTGCATTTTCACTAGTTTCTCCATCTTGATTTTCTTGATTCACTAGAATGATCTGAA
The DNA here is from genome assembly GCA_007258455.2 of Sequoia sempervirens. Classification (NCBI taxonomy): domain Eukaryota; kingdom Viridiplantae; phylum Streptophyta; class Pinopsida; order Cupressales; family Cupressaceae; genus Sequoia; species Sequoia sempervirens. The sequence continues at coordinate 59,893 of VDFB02291622.1, forward strand.
CTTGATTTGGAGTCTCAACTTTCTTTCCTTTATTTGAACTGTCATTCTAATTGTTGGAATCATATATGTAGGTTTTGTATGGTCTAACTATGTCTTCATCAACCTTGACATTAGTGTTTTCAATTACTTTCCTCAATCTCTTATTGTAGCACCGATAGGCTTTACTTTTAGTAGAATAACCAAGAAAGATTCCTTGATCACTTCTAGAATCAAACTTTCCTATATCTTCATCTCTTTTGATATAGCATTTACTCCCAAAGATTTTAAAGTATCTAACAGTAGGCTTATGACCAAACCATAGCTCATAAGGAGTCTTATGGGTATCACCTTTGACATGTACCTGGTTGAAAGTGTAAATGGCAGTACTCACAGCTTCTCTCCAATAGATATGCAAAACATTTCCTTCCAGCATCATGACCCTAGTAGCTTCTTGAATTGTCATGTTCTTTATTTCCACAACTCCATTTTGTTGAGGGGTCCACGGGGCAGATAATTGTCTCCTTATCCCTTGCTCTTCACAGAAAGAATTAAACTCACGAGAATTGAACTCACCACCTCTATCTGATCTCAAACATTTAATATTCAGACTTGTCTTTGTCTCAACCAAAGCCTTGAAAATCTTGAATTTCTCTAGAGCTTCTGATTTTTCCCTTAAGAAAGTAACCCACATCAATCTAGAATAATCATCGATAAGTAACATGAAATACTTGTCTCCTTGTAAACTTTTGACACTAGAAGGACCACATAAGTCAGTATGCACAAGCTCCAACAATTCATTTGAACAATGTTGTTTGCTCTGAAATGAAACTCTAGTTTTCTTCCCTAACTAACATTCCTTGCATATAGCATTAGTAGGATTTATCAACTTAGGAATATCTCTCACTGCCTCAGTAGAACTTATCTTGATAATATTGTCATATTTCACATGACACATTCTCCCATGCCACAACCAACTTTCATCAACTTGAGCAATCGGATAACTTTTACTAGTAGCACTTAGGTGAAAGATATTACCTTTTTTTTTTGTACCAGATGCAATCACATTTCGGGAACTCCCCAATATTCTACACTTTCCATCCTTGAATTGAAGATTGTATCCCTTGTCAACCATTTGTCCAAAACTTAAGAGATTATGCTTCAATCCTTCCACATATAGAATATCATCAATATTGTTCTTACCATCAAGAGAAATGGATCCTCTACCACGGATTACACCAACTTTTTCATCACCAAATCTTACAACACCACCATCATACTTTTCCAAGCTCACAAATTTACTTTTATCACCTATCATGTAATGAGAGCATCCACTGTCAATTACCCATTCATCTTTTTCTTCAACTCTGGTAGCTAGAGCTTTCTCCACATTTTTGCAACTAGCAAATTCAGTAGGTATTGGATCATCTTCCTTGATATAAATGAATACCAATTCATCCTCACTCAAATTCTCTTTATCAGATTCATCATCTATCACACCTTCATCAACAACATAATAACACTTTCTTTGGAATCTAGGCTTGTTAGGTCTTGACTTAGGAACTCTTTCCCAACACCTTGAGGCAAAATGACCTATCTTATTGCAAGAAAAACATTTAAGATGCAATCTTACTTTATACATACCTTCTCCTTTGGCTACCCTCTTGACAATAAGTGCTTCAAGCTCATCTAGTTTTCTCTCTTCTTCTTCAATATCTCTCATTTCCTGCTCGTACTTGAAAATTTTTCTAGAACTTTGTCCCGGATCATATCTTTGCTTATCTTTTCCAGAGATAGTAGCTTTGAATGCAGATTTTGTCTTAGGAATAGATTCACCAAACTCACTTAACTCAAAAGGAACAAGCTTACCAATCAACATGTCTCTAGTTACATTTGTCACAGTCTAGATTTCCTCAATAGAAGCAACTTTTTGTTTGTATGCAACATGCAAGGATATAAGCACTTTAGCAACAATTTTTTATTCTTGCAATGTTCCACCAGCACATCTTATACTACACAAAAGTTCATTCACTCTCTGAATAAAAGAAGTGATGTTCTCATCTTCACCCATTCTCAATGTTTCATATTTCCCTTTCAGGCTTTGCAGCTTAGCAATCTTCACATGGGTATCACCTTCATACAAAGTTTCCAACTTTTTCCAGATCTCATAAGCAGTCTATAGCTCCATTACATTTGTCATCTCAGAATCAGTCAGAGCACTCAACAATGCTTCCTTAGCCCTGATATTGTACTCAACTCCTTTAATCTCATCTAGAGTAGAAGGACCATTTTGTAGGATGATATACCTATTCTTTGTAATTTTCTAGTAAGGTTCACCAATGCATCTTAGATGTCACTCCATTTGAGTCTTCCACAAAGAATAATTTTCTCAATCAATTCTCAAACTATCCTTCTTATATTTTGCCATCCCGGATCACCTCAAGTGGTCAAGCTTCTCAGGAGGAACTTGCTCTTATACCAATTGTTGGCAACACAAGGGAAAACAACTGAGAGGGGGGGTGAATCAGTTGTCCCATAAATTGTACAAATTAAACTTATTCTTAGATTTGATAAATAAACATGAAAGCATGAATCATCACCACATTAGAAACACACATAACACCAAGATTTTTTAGTGGAAACCCTGTTAGGGGAAAAACCATGGTGGATTTCAGTCCACAAGATTATATCCTGTTAAAAGTATAACAGATATGAAATGGGGAATGAACATGCATTCAGGCACACTTTGTAGAGCTCATTGCTCAAATACAAAAAGGCTTACTGCCCAAAGGAAGACTCACTATCTTACAAACACATTCAGATTACATCCAAAAAATTTTGAACTGAGAAAATAACATCTTCTAATTCTTGGTTATAGTTCCGGTTAAGCACATAAAAACTTTCATCTGCTCACTCTTTTATTACTTCTGCCTTTGAAAAATTAGAACATTATTCCCACTTAACGCACAACATATGTCACACAAATAGTCGATCATACATATTCGCAACTAAGGATAATACCAACTACATGTCGGCCCAACAAAATATAAAATGTGTACAAACTGTTGGCCCAAATAAATGAATAATTTATCAATTTATCAATGCAGACAAAAAATAGTAAGGACCCAAAACAAAATCCTCGAATATCTGCAACATGCTACAATCACCTTGTCGATCGTGAATATGAAAAACATGAACTCATAGAAGAAAATCACCAATCATGAGCACAATGATCAATGTGAACCAACAACACAGATAGAGCATGACCTAGAACATCCACACGCATCATGAATCACCACAGAAGCATCCAAAACAACTCAAATTACTAGAATCACAGTATCTTCTTTCAGGAACACCAATTAGAGCAACATAGCAACTGTCAGAACACAGATACTCAAAACTCAATAAAATCTTCATGTGAACCTCTAAAATTTCATGTGGATAAACTAGATATACTCATCAACAAACCCTTTAACCCCCAACCTCTTATCATTTATATACTGAGCTAGCCACCATACTAAACTTCACTACATCACTGAAAACCTGCAACTTCTTTTATTACAATTTTTTCAATATCCTCAATGTATACATCCTTAAAGAAATTAATTCCAATAGTGTTGACATCAAATAAAACCACATATCAGAAATATCCAACAATTTACCTCTCATAAAATTATGTTTTCAAAAGCTATCTGAGGACTCATTCGCCCTATGGTGAATGGGTCCTTGGTAGGGCTCTTCAAAATCTATTTTTGGGTTCCCTGCTCTTATGTTTGCACTTCCATATTCTCAATTTTCATAGTTGGATAGTCAAAAATAAATTTAACGAGTTTCCATGAGATGACAACATATGCAAATTTACAATTGTGCACTTTTGACATCTTCAACTTTTCTTTAACCTGCAAATTTGTAACACACAAAGAGAGGGAAAAATGTATGTTTTTGGGTGAATGGGGGTTTGCCTTGGTCAAACCACGTTTTGCTAATTAAACCTTGTAATGAAACAAAATAGCATGAAAGGAATGATGAAGGAACAACTAAATGTCACAACTCACCAAACCCTTAAATAAACCTTGGAATGAAGGTCTACAACTTGCATGAAATGGATTCAATGGATCATGTGGATCTTGATACTTGAATCTTGCTTTGAATCTTTGAATTGAATGCTTGGATTAGATCTTGAAACCTACATCACAATGTTAGCTCCAAAAACATGCATGATGCAACATTAATTTGACATGATGCTTGAGATCTCGAATGCTACAATAAATCCTTGATAAATTTACTCTTTAATGCTCTTGACAATAATCTTGGCTCTTGTAAAGTTCAACTCTTGCTAGCTTACTTGAAAACATGAAATAACCTTGTATTTATAGATATTTATCCTTAATTTCTCAAAATTCAAATTTCACAAGTTGATATTGAAATATGGATTTGAAAATGTTAAAATACTACCAAGAACATAATTTAAATTAGGGTCCTAAGTCTAAGGGAGGACCCAATCACCCATGGGAAAATGGGTCTTAGGTCCCTAACCTAGGACACACATTTCTCAATGAGAAGTGTTATGTTAAGGAATTAATGAATGTCGGGTTTCCTCTTGAAAAAATATGATAAAATAGGCTTGGATTTGAATTAAAGGGGTCAATTAAGGAAAATTAAGCTCAACTAATTAAAGGTGTCTTAAATAAGTGTGAAAATGTAAAGAGGTACACTTTACAACACCAAAAATAAGGCACAATTAAGTTCATTTTAATTAATAGGGCCCTAAACTTAATGTGAATATATAAAATACATATTACAACACTAAATTAAGGCATAATTAAGTCCAAATTAACATTAATTCAAAATTAAGTGTGAAAATGTAAAAGAAATACAGTTTTCTACACTACATTTAACCCCCACTTTAGTGAGAGGATGAGAACAAGCGCAAACTCACACTAAAGTAAACAATAAAGAGAGTTCTAATTGCACATAGAAAATGAAATGTCACCAAAGCTGATAAGCCACCTCGTTGTTGGTGACTGACGAGAGGTTGCTAATTGACCTCCAACCTCTGATGCCTCCACCCTCCAATAAATTTGCTACCTACTTAGAAAATTTGGCTTTGTAGCTCAATTTTATAATGCTCCCCCTCAAGATGGACGTCGGGTACAAGCAATAATGCGTCTAGTTACAATCAAAGCAATTTTTATTTGACTTTTAAACTAACATAAAATATCTTTATAAGAACTACAAGCTATAAATGTAGACCTTAACAAAAAAACTAAATAATTTTTTTTTCCCACATCAAA
>VDFB02291623.1:0-44968 GCA_007258455.2 Sequoia sempervirens
GCTAGTCAGGATTCATTCTAGTTTGAGGGTCTCATAGGAAGGAAGAGAGAAAGGTCATCCTACCAGCTAGACTTCACAGAGTTTTATCATGTCCATCAAGACATGCCAACAAAGAAGTTGAAGAAGCAGGTTCATGTAGGAAGAAATGCAACAATGAAGTTGTCATAGAGACGACTGCCCCACTTGAGGACAAAAATGTACATGAGGTTGAAGTTAATGACTTCACCTTGTCAAAGGTTAACCTGGATAATACCACTCATTAGGTGGAGGAAGATCTTCTTGGAATTGCATCAATGAGCGTCCAAAAAATAATGGCTAAGGACGGCAAAGAAAAAGCAAGATTAAAGGTTGAAAACCAATAGTTGAGACTATACATATCTAGCTTGATGCACGGTACTCCAAATGTCTATGCTTTACCACGAGAGTTACTAGACCTCCGTGCAAAGAAAAACCATCACTAGCTGATTTTATATGGAAAACACTTGAGAAATCAAGTGGAAGAATTTGTTGTCAGAGGACGGTGTATACTGGAAAAACTATACCAATTAAGGAACAAAGCTCATGAACTCCAAGCAAAGATTCAATAGTTAGAGTTGAAGACAACAAAGAAGAGGCTAGGGGATGAAATCAAAGTTTCAAATTTGCAATTGGTGTACCAATCAGTTACCACTATAAAGAAGAAGCAACATCTTTTCTGCTTGGAAAGAACAACTGGCATACAAGTTGAAAGCCTATGATGCCAATTATGTGTAGTTGATTGAGTACCAAAAAATTGGTGTGGGTGTTATCAACTTCGTAAGAGTATTGGTAATATCCATCCCTTGCCTTTATCAGCACAAGGGAGGTGCATACATTGAGCTAGACACAGTGCAAAGACAATTCTAGGATCTCATATGTGGCACTTTTTGCAGTGACCCTACTAGTTACGAGTTGAGGAAGATTGCAAACATGTCCACCAAGCTGAATGACACAACTACAAAATGTATTGAGTATTAGCAACAACTTGTGAGTGGAGAAGAGATGTTGAAGCACCACACCATCATCCTCTAGAGCATTAATTTCCCAGAGGCAAAAGAAGTCGACGAATGGATAGAAGAACTATTGACTGGAGGTGGTGAGGTGTAAAGCACCCACAAAGGATGTCCTGTCTTCCAAAATAGCATTAATGGTGAATAGGAGTTAACTTGATGCCCCTTTCCAAGTTAATTCACTGTCTCATAGATCATGCATGTCATATCCCACTAATTGTGGATGTCTATTTTGACTTCCACTAATTATGGATATTTATCTCCACTAAATGTGGATATCTATTTTGGAGGCACATTTTGTAATTAAAGTTCACTTTTAGTTTAGTTTCAGTTAACTGAAGTATATTTCTAGTTAACTATTTGTTCCCCCTTTTTAGGAATAAATCTTGTTGATTGATTGGCAAGAACTTATTGTTAACTCAAGGATACTTTAGGGTTGCCTACTCCTTTGAGTTCAATAAATAAGATCCTTGGGCTCCTTATTTTGTAAGCTTTATTTACTACGCAAAATTGTTGTGCCATTGTTTCCAACAAGTTTGAAAGTGCATAATTGTTCACTCTTGGATGAGAGTTTGTTTAATTTGATAAGCAATTGTGAATGATTTCATACCTTTGTTGTCCTAAACTTTTGCAATTCATCGAGAAAGCTTGAAAAAGGAAATCAAAAGGCACATACAATTTGATCTAAAGATTTGAGTTCTTTCAACATTTTTTTCTAACAATCTATTGTTTCAATCTCCCCTTTGGACAAGTGTTGTCACCTAGATGGGTATTTTGTTGTTAATGATTGCCGTTTGATGTTGTGTAATGATCTGGTTTCATCCTACACTTTGGACAGGTGTCATCACCTCCTCGGGAATCCTGCTAGCTAGTTCATCGTAATTTGTTGTTTCTAATAAGTTGTATCCCAACCTAAACCTCAGACAGGGGCTCCTCCTCCTTGGCAAGTCTGAAATCCATCTTACCGTAAAGAGTGATTGCTTGTATAAAGCCTTATTCCAACATAGATCTAAGAGTTCAAAGCCTCAAACTCATTATGAGAGATAGTCGATTCAAGTAATCCAACCAATCCATTCCTGCTATTATACCCTCATGCTCTGTTTACCTTGAGGAGATAGGTTAGATTAAAGATTAGCATAGTTGTAGTTAAGATATCTAGAAACCAAAGAAAACCTTAGCTGCAATGCATTGTGTTTATGCACCCTTGTGTCCTGCCCATTGAGTAAAAAAGATAGGAACCTTAATTTCGTTTTACTTTTACACAAACATCTACAATCAAGAGGGACCTTCCCCTCCATAATTTGAAGAGCAACCATCACCTACTATGCATAGTTGTCCATTTCCAATAAGCACTCTAGAGGTGCTAATTGAAATGCCAACAAACTCTATGAAGGAATCTTCATATTTCCTTTTTGTGTCAGGACGGGGGTCTAGGTCAATCAACACTTTGGGGAGAAAGATTAAAAATAGAAAATCAACTCCAAATTACAATATATCACTTGGATTTAGTATATTAAGCATAAGATTGAAGGAACCAACAAAGTTTTTGGCACATCTGGAAGAGATAAATGTTGTTGAAAACACAAGGGCAGACTACTGAGAGGGGGGGTGAATCAGTTGTCCCATAAATTATACAAATTAAACTTATTCTCAAATTTGATAAATAAACATGAAAGCATGAATCGTCACCACATCAGAACCACACATAACACCAATTTTTTTTTTGTGGAAACCCTGTTAGGGGAAAAACCACGGTGGAGGTTAGTCCACAAGATTATACCCTGTTAAAAGTATAAAAAATATCAAATGGGCAATATACATGCATTAAAGCACACTTCCTAGAGCTCAGTGCTCAAATGAAAAAAGACTTACTGCCCAAAGGAAGACTCGCTATCTTACAAACACATTCGGATAACATCCAGAATATTTTGAATTGAGAAAATAACATCTTCTAATGCTTGGTTACAGTTCCAGTTAAGCACATAAACACTTTCATCTGCTCACTCTTTTTCACACTTTATTTATGCCTTCAAAAGATTAGAACATTATTCACAATTAGCACATGGCATACTTCACACAAACAGTCGATCATATATATCCGCAACTAAGGATAATACCAACTACATGTCGACCCAAAAAAATATAAAATGTGTACAAACTGTTGGCCCAAATAAATGAACAATTTATCAATTTATCAATGCAGACAAAACATAGTCAACCAAAACATAGTAAGGACCCAAAACAAAATCCTTGAACATGAAACACCTTAAACAATTATGCCTTGAATATCCGCAACATGCTACAATCACCTTGTCGGCCGTGAATATGAAAATCATGAGCTCACAAAAGAAAATCACCAATCATGAGCACAATGATCAATGCGAACCAACAACACAGATAGAGCATGATCTAGAAACAACCACAAGCATCATGAATCACCACAGAAGCATCCGCAACAACTCAAATTACTATAATCACAGTATCTTCTTTTAGGAACACTAACTAGAGTAACAACAATTGTCAAAACACAAATACTCAAAACTCAATCAAATCTTTATGCGAACCTCTAAAAATTCATGTGGATAAACTAGATATACTCGTCAACAAACCCTTTAATCCACAACCTCTTATCATCAATATATTGAGCTAGCCACCATACTAGACTTCACTGCATCATCAACAACCTACAACTTCTTTTATTACAATTTTCTCAATGTCCTCAAGATATATAGCCTTAAAGACATTAATTCCAATAGTGTTGACATCAATGACAACCACATATCAACAATATCCAACAATCTCCCCCTTTGGCATTGATGGCAACACATGATGTGAAAAACACCATCAACGCAACTTTCTCTTAGCACTTTCTCCCCCTTAGATTTTGACTCTTTTCTCCTTAACTCTTTCACATTTTTTCACATGACTCTTCTCCCCTTTTACATCAATGAAAAATATACCTTCTGACTTCCTTTTCACTCACCTTCTCTCTCAAAAAGTGAAACTTGATAGATATATGCTTGGTTTTTGAATGCAACACTAGATTCTTAGAAATGTTAATTGCACTTGAATTATCACATAATATAGCAGTAGGTTCATCATACACAACTCTAATATCTTTCAACATCTGCTTCATCCACAATACTTGAGTACAATTGTTAGCAACAACAATGTATTATGCATGTGTAGTAGATAAATAAATGGCATTATGTTTCTTACTTAACCATGCAATTAGCTTCTTTCCCAAGAAAAATGCACCACCACTAGTACTCTTTATGTCATTCAGATCTCCTGCCTAATTAGCATCAGTAAAGGCACTCAAATAAAGGTCATCATCTTTAGGATACCATAGGCCAAAATCAACTGTCCCCTTCAAGTATCTGAAAAATACTCTTCACAGCTGTCACATGAGATTCCTTAGGATCAGCTTGAAATCTTGCAACAATGCATACGACATTCATGATATTAGGTCTAGTTTGAATCAAATAGAGCAATCCGTCAATCATGAGTTTGTATCTAGTCTGATTTGTTTTTGTAGAATCATAATCTTGTGTCAACTTACATCCGGTCACCATGTGTACCGACTGGCTTTGAATCTTCCATACCAAACTTCTTTAGAAATTCTTTCACATACTTAGACAAAGATATAAAAATCCCCTTATCTAGCCGAGTAATTTGCAAACCCAAAAAGAATTTCATCTCTCTAATCATAGACATCTCAAACTCACTCTACATCTCATCAAAAAACTTCATGCACAAACTATCATCTCCTCCAAAAATGATATCATCAACAAAGACTTCAACAATCAATTTTTTATCATGATCAATCTTGAAATACAAATTACTATCAGCAGTACCTTTATTAAATCTAAGCTTCAAAAAATACTTGTCCAATCTGGCATACCATGCTCTTGCAACTTGCTTAAGTCCATACAATGCTTTCTTCAACCAACAAACCATATCTCCCTAATCAGTCAATTGAAATCCATCAAGTTGCTCAATATACACTTCTTCTTCTAGTTCACCATTTAGAAATTCTGATTTCACATCCATTTGATAAAACTTGAAGTTTTTGTAAGCAACATAAGCAAGAAATAGTCTCACAGCTTCAATCCTAACAATAGGAGCAAAAGTTTCTTCAAATTCAATTCCTTCCATCTGACAATATCCTTTACACACAAGTCTTGCTTTGTTTCTAACAACTTCACCTTGCTCATTCAGTTTATTCTGAAAGACCCATTTAGTTCCAATTACATTTTTGTCCTTAGGTCTAGGCACAAGAATCCACGTATCATTCTTCTCAATTTGCAGTAGTTCTTCTTTCATTGCTTCCACCCAATGCTCATCTTTGCATGCTTTATTGACACTATTAGGCTTAGTCTTTGAGATCAAACAATAGTCTTCTACAATTTTTCTCCTAGTTTGAACACCTTTGTTTTTATCACCTATAATCTGATATTCTAAAAGATTTTTTCTTACATACCTTAGAGTCTTAGGCTCTTGTGATCTCACTTTTGCATTTTCACTAGTTTCTCCATCTTGATTTTCTTGATTCACTAGAATGATCTGAACTTGATTTGGAGTCTCAACTTTCTTTCCTTTATTTGAACTGTCATTCTAATTGTTGGAATCATATATGTAGGTTTTGTATGGTCTAACTATGTCTTCATCAACCTTGACATTAGTGTTTTCAATTACTTTCCTCAATCTCTTATTGTAGCACCGATAGGCTTTACTTTTAGTAGAATAACCAAGAAAGATTCCTTGATCACTTCTAGAATCAAACTTTCCTATATCTTCATCTCTTTTGATATAGCATTTACTCCCAAAGATTTTAAAGTATCTAACAGTAGGCTTATGACCAAACCATAGCTCATAAGGAGTCTTATGGGTATCACCTTTGACATGTACCTGGTTGAAAGTGTAAATGGCAGTACTCACAGCTTCTCTCCAATAGATATGCAAAACATTTCCTTCCAGCATCATGACCCTAGTAGCTTCTTGAATTGTCATGTTCTTTATTTCCACAACTCCATTTTGTTGAGGGGTCCACGGGGCAGATAATTGTCTCCTTATCCCTTGCTCTTCACAGAAAGAATTAAACTCACGAGAATTGAACTCACCACCTCTATCTGATCTCAAACATTTAATATTCAGACTTGTCTTTGTCTCAACCAAAGCCTTGAAAATCTTGAATTTCTCTAGAGCTTCTGATTTTTCCCTTAAGAAAGTAACCCACATCAATCTAGAATAATCATCGATAAGTAACATGAAATACTTGTCTCCTTGTAAACTTTTGACACTAGAAGGACCACATAAGTCAGTATGCACAAGCTCCAACAATTCATTTGAACAATGTTGTTTGCTCTGAAATGAAACTCTAGTTTTCTTCCCTAACTAACATTCCTTGCATATAGCATTAGTAGGATTTATCAACTTAGGAATATCTCTCACTGCCTCAGTAGAACTTATCTTGATAATATTGTCATATTTCACATGACACATTCTCCCATGCCACAACCAACTTTCATCAACTTGAGCAATCGGATAACTTTTACTAGTAGCACTTAGGTGAAAGATATTACCTTTTTTTTTTGTACCAGATGCAATCACATTTCGGGAACTCCCCAATATTCTACACTTTCCATCCTTGAATTGAAGATTGTATCCCTTGTCAACCATTTGTCCAAAACTTAAGAGATTATGCTTCAATCCTTCCACATATAGAATATCATCAATATTGTTCTTACCATCAAGAGAAATGGATCCTCTACCACGGATTACACCAACTTTTTCATCACCAAATCTTACAACACCACCATCATACTTTTCCAAGCTCACAAATTTACTTTTATCACCTATCATGTAATGAGAGCATCCACTGTCAATTACCCATTCATCTTTTTCTTCAACTCTGGTAGCTAGAGCTTTCTCCACATTTTTGCAACTAGCAAATTCAGTAGGTATTGGATCATCTTCCTTGATATAAATGAATACCAATTCATCCTCACTCAAATTCTCTTTATCAGATTCATCATCTATCACACCTTCATCAACAACATAATAACACTTTCTTTGGAATCTAGGCTTGTTAGGTCTTGACTTAGGAACTCTTTCCCAACACCTTGAGGCAAAATGACCTATCTTATTGCAAGAAAAACATTTAAGATGCAATCTTACTTTATACATACCTTCTCCTTTGGCTACCCTCTTGACAATAAGTGCTTCAAGCTCATCTAGTTTTCTCTCTTCTTCTTCAATATCTCTCATTTCCTGCTCGTACTTGAAAATTTTTCTAGAACTTTGTCCCGGATCATATCTTTGCTTATCTTTTCCAGAGATAGTAGCTTTGAATGCAGATTTTGTCTTAGGAATAGATTCACCAAACTCACTTAACTCAAAAGGAACAAGCTTACCAATCAACATGTCTCTAGTTACATTTGTCACAGTCTAGATTTCCTCAATAGAAGCAACTTTTTGTTTGTATGCAACATGCAAGGATATAAGCACTTTAGCAACAATTTTTTATTCTTGCAATGTTCCACCAGCACATCTTATACTACACAAAAGTTCATTCACTCTCTGAATAAAAGAAGTGATGTTCTCATCTTCACCCATTCTCAATGTTTCATATTTCCCTTTCAGGCTTTGCAGCTTAGCAATCTTCACATGGGTATCACCTTCATACAAAGTTTCCAACTTTTTCCAGATCTCATAAGCAGTCTATAGCTCCATTACATTTGTCATCTCAGAATCAGTCAGAGCACTCAACAATGCTTCCTTAGCCCTGATATTGTACTCAACTCCTTTAATCTCATCTAGAGTAGAAGGACCATTTTGTAGGATGATATACCTATTCTTTGTAATTTTCTAGTAAGGTTCACCAATGCATCTTAGATGTCACTCCATTTGAGTCTTCCACAAAGAATAATTTTCTCAATCAATTCTCAAACTATCCTTCTTATATTTTGCCATCCCGGATCACCTCAAGTGGTCAAGCTTCTCAGGAGGAACTTGCTCTTATACCAATTGTTGGCAACACAAGGGAAAACAACTGAGAGGGGGGGTGAATCAGTTGTCCCATAAATTGTACAAATTAAACTTATTCTTAGATTTGATAAATAAACATGAAAGCATGAATCATCACCACATTAGAAACACACATAACACCAAGATTTTTTAGTGGAAACCCTGTTAGGGGAAAAACCATGGTGGATTTCAGTCCACAAGATTATATCCTGTTAAAAGTATAACAGATATGAAATGGGGAATGAACATGCATTCAGGCACACTTTGTAGAGCTCATTGCTCAAATACAAAAAGGCTTACTGCCCAAAGGAAGACTCACTATCTTACAAACACATTCAGATTACATCCAAAAAATTTTGAACTGAGAAAATAACATCTTCTAATTCTTGGTTATAGTTCCGGTTAAGCACATAAAAACTTTCATCTGCTCACTCTTTTATTACTTCTGCCTTTGAAAAATTAGAACATTATTCCCACTTAACGCACAACATATGTCACACAAATAGTCGATCATACATATTCGCAACTAAGGATAATACCAACTACATGTCGGCCCAACAAAATATAAAATGTGTACAAACTGTTGGCCCAAATAAATGAATAATTTATCAATTTATCAATGCAGACAAAAAATAGTAAGGACCCAAAACAAAATCCTCGAATATCTGCAACATGCTACAATCACCTTGTCGATCGTGAATATGAAAAACATGAACTCATAGAAGAAAATCACCAATCATGAGCACAATGATCAATGTGAACCAACAACACAGATAGAGCATGACCTAGAACATCCACACGCATCATGAATCACCACAGAAGCATCCAAAACAACTCAAATTACTAGAATCACAGTATCTTCTTTCAGGAACACCAATTAGAGCAACATAGCAACTGTCAGAACACAGATACTCAAAACTCAATAAAATCTTCATGTGAACCTCTAAAATTTCATGTGGATAAACTAGATATACTCATCAACAAACCCTTTAACCCCCAACCTCTTATCATTTATATACTGAGCTAGCCACCATACTAAACTTCACTACATCACTGAAAACCTGCAACTTCTTTTATTACAATTTTTTCAATATCCTCAATGTATACATCCTTAAAGAAATTAATTCCAATAGTGTTGACATCAAATAAAACCACATATCAGAAATATCCAACAATTTACCTCTCATAAAATTATGTTTTCAAAAGCTATCTGAGGACTCATTCGCCCTATGGTGAATGGGTCCTTGGTAGGGCTCTTCAAAATCTATTTTTGGGTTCCCTGCTCTTATGTTTGCACTTCCATATTCTCAATTTTCATAGTTGGATAGTCAAAAATAAATTTAACGAGTTTCCATGAGATGACAACATATGCAAATTTACAATTGTGCACTTTTGACATCTTCAACTTTTCTTTAACCTGCAAATTTGTAACACACAAAGAGAGGGAAAAATGTATGTTTTTGGGTGAATGGGGGTTTGCCTTGGTCAAACCACGTTTTGCTAATTAAACCTTGTAATGAAACAAAATAGCATGAAAGGAATGATGAAGGAACAACTAAATGTCACAACTCACCAAACCCTTAAATAAACCTTGGAATGAAGGTCTACAACTTGCATGAAATGGATTCAATGGATCATGTGGATCTTGATACTTGAATCTTGCTTTGAATCTTTGAATTGAATGCTTGGATTAGATCTTGAAACCTACATCACAATGTTAGCTCCAAAAACATGCATGATGCAACATTAATTTGACATGATGCTTGAGATCTCGAATGCTACAATAAATCCTTGATAAATTTACTCTTTAATGCTCTTGACAATAATCTTGGCTCTTGTAAAGTTCAACTCTTGCTAGCTTACTTGAAAACATGAAATAACCTTGTATTTATAGATATTTATCCTTAATTTCTCAAAATTCAAATTTCACAAGTTGATATTGAAATATGGATTTGAAAATGTTAAAATACTACCAAGAACATAATTTAAATTAGGGTCCTAAGTCTAAGGGAGGACCCAATCACCCATGGGAAAATGGGTCTTAGGTCCCTAACCTAGGACACACATTTCTCAATGAGAAGTGTTATGTTAAGGAATTAATGAATGTCGGGTTTCCTCTTGAAAAAATATGATAAAATAGGCTTGGATTTGAATTAAAGGGGTCAATTAAGGAAAATTAAGCTCAACTAATTAAAGGTGTCTTAAATAAGTGTGAAAATGTAAAGAGGTACACTTTACAACACCAAAAATAAGGCACAATTAAGTTCATTTTAATTAATAGGGCCCTAAACTTAATGTGAATATATAAAATACATATTACAACACTAAATTAAGGCATAATTAAGTCCAAATTAACATTAATTCAAAATTAAGTGTGAAAATGTAAAAGAAATACAGTTTTCTACACTACATTTAACCCCCACTTTAGTGAGAGGATGAGAACAAGCGCAAACTCACACTAAAGTAAACAATAAAGAGAGTTCTAATTGCACATAGAAAATGAAATGTCACCAAAGCTGATAAGCCACCTCGTTGTTGGTGACTGACGAGAGGTTGCTAATTGACCTCCAACCTCTGATGCCTCCACCCTCCAATAAATTTGCTACCTACTTAGAAAATTTGGCTTTGTAGCTCAATTTTATAATGCTCCCCCTCAAGATGGACGTCGGGTACAAGCAATAATGCGTCTAGTTACAATCAAAGCAATTTTTATTTGACTTTTAAACTAACATAAAATATCTTTATAAGAACTACAAGCTATAAATGTAGACCTTAACAAAAAAACTAAATAATTTTTTTTTCCCACATCAAACTTGACACACATCCTAAACATGATGGTTGTTACAAGGGTATTCTCCCAAGTCAAAAAAGACTATAAGATCCCCCTATTTCTAATCTAATTTGAAAGAGAAAAAATCTCAAGAGTATAAAATTTGAACCTTCAACTTATTGCTTAAAACAAAATATCTTAGCCATCATGGTCATGCTTCCTTGCATTTTGCTTTGAACAATTAGAAAGCGTAGAAAATTCCTCCTTTTCCCATAATATCGAAGCCAAAAACTCGAGCCACATGTAGGATTATCATCTTCTCAACATGAATGTACGGTCTGTAGGAAATTAAGATGGGCCTTCTCCTTTATTTTCCTTCACACTTCTCTATCCTATTCATAGGATTCCCACGAACAACCTTCAAACCTGTTTCTCTCTTTAGAGACGTCTCTAAAGGATTAACCACATCCTTATAGACATGCGAAATTCTTCACTAATGCTCTCTAATCTGAAAGTAAGTTCCTTTCCTTCATGATCTATGATCCCATCGATATTGCAGCTATGGCTGAGGTGTTGAACTGTGGCACACTGTTTTCTCTCTTTGTTTTAAGATACTTGTTAGATGTACTGATACGGGTTGCCGAAGCCCACAACATTGACGATGTATTGATACGGGTTGCCGAAGCCCACAACATAAGGGATCTCTCTTTTTCAGTTTGGCAATGTACCAACAAGATTCCTCTCAACATAGCATGGCGTGTAGAGGTTTGAAAATAGTTCCCATGTTTTGGATATAGCCTTGACAAATCTTTGTCGATACTCTTTTCCAATTCAAATTTTTTGAAGAAACGTCCCCATATGCTTTTTGGACCTTGAGACAATAAATTTTCCATGTTCAGATGAGCAGTTTTATGTCCTTCTTCCACCGTGTGGGGATCAACAAGAAATCTCCTCCTTACTTCTGATGGCAATTGGTAGCAACTCGTCGAAGTTGATCAATAGAGGAGGTGATGGTGAGTAGAATTCCCAACTTAATCCGCTATTGTATCCCCCTCAATCGCCAAAAATTTTCAACAAGGAGATGAAACTATTTGATAGCATTCGTTTGTCAGGAAAGATCCCTTAGAATCTATATACAAGCCATCCCAATCAAGATTTCTGAAATCATCTAACAAAAGATAGAAAAACACACGTTAATGCTACTCAATACTAAATCTAGAAGAATTACAATAAGCACATGTTCCAGCCCCTCTCGTAAGAGATTCAAGGTTGTCCTTGCTCTGATACCATATTGAGTTTTAGAGTGCACACAAAAATATGATTCTATTTCTTCTCAATTCGTTCAATGCATATTACATATTTATAGGATTCTAACATCCTATCTTATAGGAAACTCTCTAAACAAATTTCCTAATTATAAAGAGTTGTTTTAAAAACTTCAAATACAAACAAACAAACTTCAACAAATAACTATTCTCACATCCGTAATAGCTATGTGAGTTGTGATAACAACTCACATTATTAACTTATGTGAACACTAACATTTAATTTCCCAACATCAATATCAATTAGAGGAAGTAGGTACATCAACACAAGGAAGAGCACTACAATGTTTAAGATGTTGAATTTTATTAAATAAATCCTTACATTCATTAGTAGAATAAACAATATATCTATGATATTCATAACATGAACTCTTGTTGTAAAAATTATTTCGTGTTTTTGGAGGAAGAAGAATCAAGCAGGCTTTGAGCAGCGTGCACAAGATACTCTCTTCATCAACAATAGGGAACAATTCTTTCTTAGAACAAGATGTCATACACATAGTAGATGATAAGGCCTTAGATGAAGATGGAGATAAAGGTGGTAAACCTAGATCTTTCTTGAAAAGGTACAGTATAGAATTCACTTGTTCTCTATCATTTTGCTCCATGTTTTCTTTATATCCATGCTTAGAAAGGAGTTTGTATCCAAGACCATAACATTCTTCCAACTCAGATGAAGATGTTTTATGCATCTAAGAAGGATTGAATTCTTCACGAGAACACAAATCCTTTTTAAGTTTCTTAAAGTTATGCATCTTCCTCTCATGAGGGATGGGAGTTAAAGGGCCCCCATCACCACCATGGGGTGATGTTGTTGATGTAGAACCAAGTTGAGAAAATGAAACACGAGTCTATAGGTGTAGATTGTGAGATTTTGTACTCTCCCACAAAGGAGGTGTAAAATCTAATGAACCCCAATCATCACTAAAGCATGTGTCTAAAAATGAATCATTTGTATATGACTCTTTAGACTTTAAGGGTGGGATTTTGGACTCTTTGTTGAAACAAGGTGTAAACTCTAATGACGCCCAATCATCACTAAAGATTTTTGTTGTACGTGAAAGAAAATTAGGATTAACATTAACTTGTATAGGTTCTACTTTTGAGGTTGGAATGAAAGTATTGGGGGAGTTGGAAGTGTTATGATCATGTTGAACTTGTGATTTATATCTTCGTTCATCTGCTTCAACTATGTATATCTTATTGTTGTGTTCAAATTTCATCTCACAGTAAAGATTATATGGAACTCCTTTCATACCATGAATCCATGGTATCCCTAGGAGAAGGTTGTAGAAAAGAGGTCCTAACACGATATGGATAGGTGTAGGAAAAACTACAGGTCCAACCTCAATAGGTAATGTGATCATTCCTAATGGTTGCCTATTAAAATTTTCAAATCCATTAATATTATCATCATTAAGTTGAATAACCCTCTTGTCCACACCAATGTCATCTAGGAGATCAATACTACAAACGTTAAGACTTGCTCCATTGTCAATGAGAGTGCGCCTAACTACAGTTTCATTAATAATAACCTTTATCATTAAGGATTTGTTTTTATTTTGTATCTCAAGCAAGGGTAATTCATATTTAGGGAATGTGATTTCTGACTTTATCACTTGCATACAATCAAAGGAGGATGCTACATCATTCAATTTCACAGAAAATTGGATACCATTCATCTAAAAAATTGCTTGGAGCATCTTATTGTATGTAGGTGATGTTTGAATAAGATCCCATAAGGATATCGGAGTGGGAGTATGTTTAAATTTTTCAACAAAATCATACTCCTTTCCACCATGTAATGGAAAATGAGAAGTATTAGGAAAAATAGGTTGAAGCAATGGTAATGAGGTAGGTATAGTTTGAGGTTGCATATTGTTCCATGTATTGTATGTGTCAGCAATAGTATTATAACTTGATTGCTACAAAACATTGTTTCTATCAAGTTGCGTTGTAAATTTCAATATCTCTTAGGGATAATAATTTCTTTTTAGGCGGTTCTATGATGGGAGGCAACTTAGGATGCTCACTAATTAAAGGAGATCCAATTTGTGCAATCATAACCTCAACTGAGTTACCTATATGACCTTCTAGTGAGGGGGAATCTAATGTGAACTTAACATCTTCATCTATGCCATCCATCTCAGTGTTTGTTGAGACAAATGTAGCATTAGAAGAGGGACAAAAAAGATTCTCATGACGCTCAATAATTGGGTCTTCTAACACCAAAATGCCTTCGTCACAAGTAGGAGAGGTATTGGGAGAAGGAAACTATGATTGTCTATGCATGCATCCTCTTGTACCAAAGCTTTAGTGGATGATCTAGGTGAGATGAAGTCCTCAAGGGCTTCATCTAACATGTCAAAGTCATCACAACTAAAGGGTTTGAAGGGTATGCTTTCTCCAAGATTAACCATTTAGCTTTTGTTTGTTTTGTTTGATGTTTTTTATTTTTGTTTTGTTTTCTAATGATTGCAAAATGTAAACTAATCTATCTAATGATGCAATGGTGTTGAAAATGAAAGAAAAGTACAAAAATATAATATTGAAATATACAAAAAAAAATTCCACAATGTTGCAAAATCTATCTAAAGAAGCAATAACTTGAATTCAAAAATAGACTGTTTCAGGAAACCAATTCTCAATTCTGAAAACATCAACAAAAATGCAAACCAGAGACTAAAAAGCACCCAAAAATTTTCCTAAAATGTTTGACAGGGACTCATTCACCCTAGGGCGAATGGGTCCCAGGTTAGGGTTTTTAAAAAGTGAAAAATGCAAATTTTGAGTTGTTTTATGTGTTTTATATGCCCAATTTCAGACTGTAACTTATGTGACAAAATTTTCCAAAATTTGATGACATAATGTAAGTAGAATTAATGATAAATGATGAACTATATGACACTTTTTGAAATTCAATTTTGACTCAATTTTTTAATATGAATGATGAAAGTACACTAATATGCAAACACTATACAAAATTAATGTAATATGCATGCAATTTTTTGAATATTTAAGATTTAAACAATGCAAAAATGCAAATTTAAACCTCTATATGCAATGCAAACTAATGCAATTTTGACAACCCTAAATGAGATGCAAAGTAATGTAATGCAATGCAAACTTATGCAAATCCTAGATCTAGGGTTTGAATGATCTCCAAGTCAAAAATTTGAATGTTCAAAACTTGGTTTCACCAAAATGAAGCATAGAAAAATAGGGAGTTCCTAGGGTTTCCCAAAATGGAAAAGTGGATCCAAAGAGGGAAAATAGGTCCTACTTCTCTAGTTTCATTAGGAAATGAGATCCCCACAAAGAATTGAGTAACTACCTTTGGGAGAATCAATTCTATGAAGGAATCTTCAAATTTCATTTTTTTGTAAGGATGGGTTCTAGGTAAAATAGCACTTTGGGGAGAAAGATTAAAAATAGCAAATCAACTCCAAATTGCAATCTATCACTTGGATTTAGTAGATTAAGCATAAAACTGAAGGAACCAACAAAGTTTTTGGTTGATCTAGAAGAGATAAATATTGTGTACCTCTCACAAAATGATGTTTTTAGAAGTTGTTTGAGGACTTATTCACTCTATTGGGAATGGATTTTGGGTAGGGCTCTTTAAAATCTATTTTTGGGTTTTCTGCTCCCATGTCTGCACTTCTAGATTCTCAATTTTCATAGTTAGATAGCTGAAAAATAAATCCAGGATCTGAGTTTCCATGAGATGACAATAGAGTTGACAACAAATGTAACTTTGCAATTTTTCACTTTTTAGATCTTCAACTTTTCTTCAACCTGTAAATTTACAACACACAAAGAAAGGGGAAAATGCTTTTTTTTGGGTGAATGGGGGTTTTCCTTGGTCAAATCTCATTTTGGTAATTAAACCTTGTAATGAAACAAAATAGCATGAAATGAATGATGAATGAAAAACTCAATATCACAACTCACCAAACCTTTGAATAAACCTTGGAATGAAGGTCTGCAACTTGCATGAAATGACTTCAATGGATGTGGATCTTGATACTTGAATCTTGCTTTGAATCTTTGACATGAATGCTTGGATTAGATCTTGAAACCTACATCACAATGTTAGCTCCAAAAACATGCATGATGCAACATAACTTTGACATGATGCTTGAGATCTTGATGTTTGTGTAATTAATTATTTATTACACTAGCATTAGTTTAACTTAGGTCCTTTATTTAATTAAGTCCTAGGTTGTATTATTAGATAAATCATAAATAATGGGGTAATTCCCCTTTCCATGTTTGTAAGAGATAAGATTCCTTCTAGTAGATGAGTTATCTTTTCTAGAACTTATCTCAATCAGTTTATCATTCCCTAGGTAGGTAGTTAGGGTTCACATGTTGTCACATGTTGCTAGATCAAGACACATGGAAACATCATATTGCATCTTGTATCTCATCCTTGCCTATTTATTCAGGGCATATGTACATTTGTAATCATATTCTAGATATCAATCAGATAATCTCCATTTGCAAGCCCTTAGTTGCAACACTTTCTGTGTGGTTGAATTTCTTCTTGGCAAAGGTCCTCTTGAAGGCTGCAGCTTAAGGGACATTGTGCATCCATCATTTCAACATGGTATCAGATCCATTCCATTGAGAGTCCCAGGATCAAGAAAGTTGGGCTTGTGAGATTCATTATAGGCTTGAAGGTTTCCATTGCAGGCTACTTGACTCCACCCGAGGACCAAGTTGATTTTTGGAGTAGATTGAGCTACGTCCGAGCTCGCCATTGTCTTTAGAAGGCCTCAAAACCCTAGGATCGCCTGTTCATTCATCAAAATTGGATTCATCAACTTGGGATCCATCAAAGGTATTTTAGGGTTTGCAAAATCAATCGTACGATCCGTACAATTTGCAGTAAAAATTCAACTTGGTCAATTGTCCTTTGTGGCAAAAAAAATTTAGTCGTAGGCATTTTTCATTTTAGAAAAAAAATCAAGGCTTTTGTTATTGTTTGGCAAAAAAAATTATTTGGGCAATTTCAATAGTTGCAGAAAAAATAATTAGAGCGACCTTCAATTTAATTAGTGATTGGCATCACTTTTTGTTCATCGGCATAAGGGTTTGATTTTAAATTTGCGGGCTTAGTTTTTTAATTTCATCGGCATTAACTATATCACAATCGACATTTTATTTATTTTTGCATATTCTTTTTGTCAGCATTGTTCAAAAAACATAGAAAGGTTTTTTGAATTGCATTTATGCAACATTCAAAAAAATCCTTGTTGGCTTGTAAATCTACATAGTCTACATATATCTTTTTGTCGACAAAGGGGGCCCTTCACCGTACGTCGGTCTTCACACCGCCAGCCATGCTCACCCGCCAGTCTTCATACTGGTCGACGTTGCTGGCTCCATCTATCACTAGCCTTTTCCACTATCTCCAGTGTTCTATCCTCTGTCTTCTCCTCTAGTTCCATCTTGCTCCCATTGATGCCCTCGGTTCTATGAACAACTGAGGGGTACGCTTTTGAAGGTTGCACCACCCAAGTTTAACCACTCCGCCTAGGCTTTTTGCCACCCTACCGCCACTAGAGGTGGCACTTTTTTTTGCCAACTTCAACACCATTGGTCACATCAGTGACTAGGTTCCTAGCGCCCAGGGGGCTAGATTTTTGCCCCTAATTAGCCTGCAAAGTGCTTGATATAGGCATTTTTTTGTTTTTTTCATAACTTTTACCCAGGGTATTGAAAATCAACAAATAAGATACTGTCGGAAAGAGGATTTGGTCTACTTTCCAATGGTGACATTTGTTTTGTAGTATTTTTCTGTAAAAAAAAATCTACATTCAATTGATGTCAAAACCCTAGTTTGGATATAAAGGCTCATATCTTCTCAACCAGTTAACGAAATATGATGATTCCAGTGCCATCAGGAAGATATTGCAGAGATTTTTTCATCAGTCCATTCACTTTGATTAGTTTTAGCTCTAGGTACTCTTGCATTTTTTTGTTCAATCTGGTGCATTTGTTCAATAACTTGGAAATCTTGAAGCTTGGGAACAAGGTTTTTTTTATTTGGGTGGCATCACTTCAATTGTATATCACATTTAGAAGTTTCTATTTGTTGTTGAAGGTCATTGTATTTGTATTTTTGAAGAAATTTGTAGTACATTATGGGGCTTGCATATACTCCTTCTTTGGTTATGTTGCACAAGGGAAACTATAAGTAATGGTGAGATGGGATCATCAACCATCTCCAATCACTTGATTTATTGCCACATCTATATGGCATAGTTCCTCATCCAAGTGAAGGTATTTATGAACTTGCTTGGAGTTGCAACAGATTCACTATCTTGGAGATCATTGGAATGCAAGTTGATTGTGATATTTTGAGTACTATTGATCATTGTGATTATCCTCGTATCCTTTGGAATAATATTTGGGAGCTATATAGAGATTCAGACACTCCACCATTCCCTAATGGTCATGATTCAAAATGTCATTCCTCAAATCAAATAACCCATGATGATATTGCTATTTAGGAGCTTACAGAATTGGAATGTCTTGAATCTTCGAATGAGGATGCCAAGAGTTCTACAGATGCTTCTTCTCCATCAAAGAATATTGATATCCCTTCACATTCAATGATTCCTTGTCCAGAGTCATTGATTGAGGCTTCCATCACCATCATTCATCAAGACACATTTAGCTTTCCAGACTTGGCATCACAGGATGGCCTTGTTTCAGGTATCGCTGACTTGGCTACTTCTACAAGTTCTGAGGACATTCTTGAGGGGATATCTCTCCTCTATTCAGATTCTACTTTGGACATTTTTCTTGAGTCTCCACATTCCTTTTTCTTGACATTGATTGGAGATCCTGAGACTATCTTGAAGGCACTTGTTTTCTCTTTAGAGATTTCATGTATGAGACTTCTTCCCCCTCATTCCATTTAGGAGTTGGAGTTTCTTCAACATCTGCCATTGGATTTGCTTCTTCCTAGTGGGAGACATGTGGTTTGGACACCTTTGTTGTTTCAAGATTCTTTCAATGGTTTTGAGGACACTTCATTTAGGGGGGAAATCTAGTATCCATCTATTCCTTCAATGGAAGGATCATTGTATTGCAGTCTTTGGATCTTGTTTAGCATTAGTTTTTGCATTTTCCTAGTTTGTCACCTTCTTCATTGTTTGGGCATGTACTTGAGTTGATTATGGCATCTTCATCTTTAGTGAGAAAGGAGACACATGGGAAGTTTTTAGAGACATCATCATCCACATTCATCCTACCTTCAATTCCTATCGTGAATGGGATTCATCCCTGCACTTGCACTTGGTTTTGTTTCTTTCGAAAGGGAGACAAGTTGTTTGTCAACACTAGATCATTTTTTTCTTCAGACGCTTACCATTTTTGTAGGTGATCACATGTTCTGGAGGGCTATATAGTCTCTCTATTTCCCTCCTATGGGGGGGCTATTGATTGTATTGTATCCATGTGACAGATGGTGTACTTGGGGGGTATTTGGGAGTCCTCCATCCTTCCCATCTTGCATCACTTTTTTGCATTTTATCTCCTTTTTGGAGAGGGGTTTTCTTCCCACTAGGTTTTCCCCTTTTCTCCATTTGTGGGAGATTAGTTTCATTTTCATATCATTTGTAAATGGGTACCTAATATGGCCATCATGTAGCTGGGACCCATCATCCATTGCATAATCATTGCATGTTTAATTTCCTCCCTAAGTTTAACTTATGGGGGTGTTAGTGTAATTAATTATTTATTACACTAGCATAAGTTTAACTTAGGTCCTTTATTTAATTAAGTCCTAGGTTGCATTATTAGATAAATCATAAATAATGGGGTAATTCCCCTTTCCATGTTTGTAGGAGATAAGTTTCCTTCTAGAAGATGAGTTGTCTTTTCTAGAACTTATCTCAATCAATTTATCATTCCCTAGGTAGGTAGTTAGGGTTCACATGTTAGATCAAGACATGTGGCAACATCATATTGCATCTTGTATCTCATCATTGCCTTTTTATTCAGAGCATATGTACATTTTTAATCATATTCTAGATGTAAATCAAATAATCTCCATTTGCATGCCCTTAGTTGCAACACTTTCTGTGTGGTTGAATTTCTTCTTGGAAAAGGTCCTCTTGAAGGTTGCAATCAGGGACATTGTGCATCCATCTTTTTGACACTTGAATGTTGCAATAAATCCTTGATAAATATGCTCTTTAATTCCCTTGACAATAATCTTGGCTCTTGTAAAGTTCACCTCTTGCTAGCTTACTTGAATTGATGAAATAACCTTGTATTTATAGATATTTATCCTTAATTTCTCGATATTCAAATTTCACAAGTCGACATTGAAATATGGATTTGAAAATTTTAAAATACCACCAAAAACATAATTTAAATTAGGGTCCTAAGTCTAAGGGAGGACCAATTTTCCCATGGGGAAATGGGTCCTAGGTCCCTTTAACCTATGGCACACATTGTTCAATGAGAAGTGTTATGTTAAGACATTAATGAATGTCAGGTTTCCTCTTCGGAAAATATGATAAAATAGGCTTGGATTTGAATTAAAGGGGTCAATTAAGGAAAATTAAGCTCAATTAATTAAAGGAGCCTTAAATAAGTGTGGAAGTGTAAAGAGGTACACATTACAACACCAAAAATAAGGCACAATTAAGTTCATTTTAATTAATAGGGCCCTAAACTTAATGTGAATATGTAAAATACATATTACAACACTAAATTAAGGCATAATTAAGTCCAAATTAACATTAATTCCAAATTAAGTGTGAAAATGGAAAAGGGATACATTTTTCTACACTACACTTATGTTATCATAGTAATTTGATTGAAGACAAGATTTCCCTTGATATTCATGGTTATGTGGATGCTAGCTGGGAAGGTCATGTTGATAGCAAATGATCCACCAATGCTTACATGTTTACTTTATTTGGTGGCGCAATTAGTTGGATGAGTAAGCAATAGAATATGGTTGCTTTGTCTACTAATGTAGCTGAGTATATGGTAGATGCTCATGACTATAAGGAAGCCATTTGGATTAAGAGAATGTGTTTAAATATTTGAAAAAAAGGTACAATGACACTTTATTGTGATGGTCAGAGTGTGATTTGTTTAGCTAAGAAGTTGGCATTTCATGTTAGGACCAAGCACATTGATGTACAATATCATTTTGTTAAAGATATGGTTGAAGATGGTAGGGTGAAGTTGGTTAAGGTAGAGAATTTTGATGAATGTTGTGGATTATTTAACTAAGCTTGTGAGCATAGAAAGGTTTAGATGGTGTTAAAATTCTATGGAACTATAAGCCCCTAACAATTAAGAGACAATGTTTATACTCCCTCTATTGCTTTTGCAAGGTGTTTGACAAGTGGAAGATTTTTTGGGAAAATGTATCTCAACCTTGCGATTACAAAAAGTTTCTTATTGATAGGTTAGCATAGGGGGGAGGGAATGGCATAGGGGTACCCCTATGGGGTCCTGGGGTTGTGTGCCCGAATGAAATTTCGAGGGTAGCGCCATCGAAAGCCATATTTTATGTATATTTTATTATTGTAAATCTGTATCATTCATCATTAGGTCTTACATCTAATGGTAGATATTTTATTGGCTTGTCTTGCCCTAGAATGCAACCATATTTTATGAGGGAATTGTATTATGATTGTGTATTTTGATGTATTATGAGAGTTTGATAATAATTGTGTTGCCTTTGAATCTCTAGTTGGTGATACTCCTACGAGAAGCTTGCTCTGCAAGTATATTGTAATCTTATTTATTTCTAAATAATATTGGGCATTTTTGGAGTGTTGGGTTTTTCTTTCCAAAGGGTTTTCCTCATGTAAATCACTGTGTTGTGGTATGCATGATATTTATGTTTAAGTTTTTATAACTGTTGTAAAGATTTGTAAGTTTTGCATTATCCTCCTCTTAAGATTAGTGTAGGAAGTTGTTCCGCTACCTTAGCTTCTTTAAAAAAATTAGGTTAATTTCTAGATGTGCCAAAGCTTAATATGAAATGTGGAGCTTTTGTAAATACTATGATATGATGTCAACATATGAAAATTTGTGTATGAGTGTCATGAAGAGCAAGTTCTCACTATTTTTTTCTTAGTTGAGGTTTTCTTCTAAGTGTGTTCGTGTTGTTGGTGTGAATAAGGTGTTCTACCTAACTAGTTCACCTAGTAGGTCCTATTCACATGTTAAGTTTACTTAGGTCCTAGGAATCTCTCTAGAAGCCTTAGTTTTCATGTGATGTTATCCCTTTTTGTCTCATTACATATGATTATGACACTTGTCTTAATCTTATACCTTCCTAGGTCTCTCCCCGCCTTTATAAGAAATGCTTATCTTGCATGTTTAGGATCTTATGAATATTGTATTCATGTCATATCATTAATTAACAAAATACCGTCTTTTGTTGTTTCTTCTCTCTTGTGTGTGTGGAAGGTTATTTGGTGTTGTAGATTAAAGATCTTGGTTGCTTACATCAACACAGTATTGGAGCTTTGAATCTAGCAAGCCCATTTCTTGATCTAGAGAGTTTCTACCATCAAGTTTTTGTATTATGATTTGAGTTTCTTGTATGATCTTATAAATTCTCATATGTTCTTGTCTTACGTTCTAATATGATTTAGAGAATGAGAAAGGATTTATAAAGATTTTTTGATCCGATCTTGCATGTGTGTGTTTTGGTGAGATTTGGTGATTCCATCTATTATGGATATAGTGGTAGTATTTTGGCTATCCCATTATGTTTAGGAGGCTCGAGAAAGTCAAATTTGGCTTTTATTTCAATCAATTCAACCATCATTTGCCACAGGAGAAAATAAAGGTTTGAAGCTCAAATCTAGGGAACAAAATTTTACTAGAGTGTTTTTAGCCCAAATGGACCTTTCCATTGTGCTCGAGAGGTCAATTAGATAAATTTTGACTATAAAATTGCCTATATTCAACATTAGGTGTTTTTGAGGAAATTCTTTTTATAGGAGAGTCATATCACCCCCTTGCATAGGTTTGTATGAAGGAATAAAAAAAATAGCACTTAATAATGATGCCTAGTGCTAAGGGCTTATGCCCTATGCTCAAGTGTTCAAGGGATAAGCTCCTATAAGATTTTGTAGGGCGACTAAGTCACCTGCAATCCTTAAGATGTTAGCAGTGGTAACACAAAACGCCAAAAGTTTTTTAACCACGACCACCAAACTGACAAACTACCAATGAATAATGGTCATTTGACCATTGAAATTAATCTTGATCCCATCAATATCCTAGGCCCCTAGTCACATGGGCAACTACTGCCCAACCCAAGGGGCTAATTTTTTTTTGTTTTTTTGTCAATTGGGCATTTTTTCAAATTCACATAAATTTTGCTATAGGTATGAAATTTTTACAAATTAGTAGTCATTGAAAATTCATTTTGACAAAAAATGTTGTGGCGTAGGTGATTTTTGTATATTTTCCCATTTTTTACCATTTTTACGAGCTTGAAGGTACATTTTGCATTTGTTTCTTGCAACTAGTATAAATTTCACATATGAAGTGAAAATTTAGCAAATTTATAACTAAATTGCTCAAAAAATTATAAGGAATATGGTTGCAATATTTTTATTTATTTAAAACACCATTTTTTCTAAAAAATGTACAAGTCACCATGTGTTATAAATCTTTGATTTCAACTAGTCAATTGTAAAAACTACAAAAATTATTCATTGTAATTTTTTGGGGGTTGCAAATATAAATTTAATATATTCTAGGGGTGTAAGGAACAATTTAAGTGTCATTTTGTCCTTTTTCTCTCAATTTTCTTATTCTAATCATGATAGAACTCAAGGCTATTAAGATTCTCACTACACACAACTATCATACATGGAAGTTAAAAATAATACAATGGTAACAATCTAAAAGTCTTTGGAAAATGTTAGATGAAAATAAGCACAAATTCAATAAGATTTTGAAATATTTTATTATAGAAAAAAGCTAGATAAAGCCAAGGGGCTAGTAGGATTGCATGCATATGATAATTTTTTGTTTCATATTGTGGAGTGCACAACACCTAAACAAGTTTGGGACAAACTTGATGAATTGTATGGTAAAGTCAATCAGTTTCAAACCTTGCAACTAGAGAAATATTTAACATCACTCTCTCTATATTTTTTTCCTACTATTTAGGATTTCCTTGCATGATTAAAATTACTTTCTGTTAGAACACAATGATCTACTGAGAGAGGGGGTGAATTAGTAAATAACTTAAAAATTTAGTCCTAATGGATTAATTCCTTAAACCTTTATGTGTAGATTAAGACTTAATATGCAATCACATAAACATGCACACACAACAACACTTAACACAAGATATACATGGAACACCCAAGATTAGAAAAACCCTGGTGAGAAATGCTGCTAGGAGCCATTATCCTAATCTAGCCTCACAATCAAAAGCTCTATTACAAATTTTAAAGGCACCAACCCTAAGGAGACACAAATCCCCTATTTTAGGAGCACCTACTCCAAGGAAGCACCCACTCCCTACTTCTGAGCACCTACCTAGAAATCTGATGACACTCACCAATCAAATTTACAATGTAAGATATTATAATTTGTTCAATAGAACACAACTCAATGTTGCAACCTAATTTGCAACTGCACAAACCCTTGTTGTAGCCTTTGCAACCTAGTTCTCTTCTCTACACCACCTGTGTCCTGCACTTGGAGACAAACTCTTATTAACACTTTCTTCTTTTGTTTGGGTTTTCACACCTCCTTTGCACTCTCACTCTTTCTTTTAGTGTATTCTTTTTCTACCTCGAGACTTATAGATACACTACTCAACTTAGTTGCACCTTTTCTATTAGTGCATTCTTTGTCTACCCTTAGAGACCATGCACACACTTTGTAGTTCTTTCCTCTCTTTTTCTTTAGTTCATTCTCTATTCACCTCAAGAGACTCAGAACACACCTTTGTAGTATCCACCCTATTCACTATTCTACCACACATAGCCAACTTCTAATTCTACTTTTGTGTTTATTCACTGACTTGCAACATCTGCCTCGAGATTTGCACATTGTACATATATTTTTTCTAGGGTTTGATATTTATTCTCTCTTATATGCCATTAGATCATCGAGCCATGCATTCACTTATCAAAATCAGAGATTTTCTTATTTCTGGCATATTGAAAAGCTAGGGTTTTAGTCTCATTTAATTCATGTTCTCTATATTGGATCATGATTTGATTCTCCATCACCTACATGTCCATGTCATTGATCTGATCATCTCATCACCAATAAAAACTGGTAGTTGGAATAGTTGGGCCAATTGAATTCACTCCTTGAGTCGGCTTGTAGTTAAAACCCTCATTCACACTATCGTAGCCATTAAGGATTCTCAGTTTAAACTTGAGCCATTAATCTACTACTTTTGTGCCACAATCTGTCGATTCTCATTCATCACCCAGCTTTAAAACATGACCTTTGGATTAAAGATCTACTTTAATAACCATCGTCGATCTTCACCATATGCAACTTACCGAGTGTAGGGTCTACCAAGACACGCACCACAATCCCACTATCCCGTGGAGCTAGATGCAAGCCCACCAAAACTTTAGTAGGCTGGTGGGCTAACACCACCTATCATCTTTGTTAGCATCGTGCAATTTATAGCAGAGATGTGAATTTCCATATCAATCAATCATTCTCTGCCACTTGTCTACACATCACCATCCATTCTTTTTGCCTTCTACTTTATCACGTCCCACCATATACA
Source organism: Sequoia sempervirens (assembly GCA_007258455.2). Lineage (NCBI taxonomy): Eukaryota > Viridiplantae > Streptophyta > Pinopsida > Cupressales > Cupressaceae > Sequoia > Sequoia sempervirens. The sequence continues at coordinate 25,927 of VDFB02291623.1, forward strand.
TTGTGGGCACCATTCAATCTTCTATGCATGATCTCCACTATTTCCACTATCTCGTCCATCTAAATAGGGAACCACAACTTATGCAGTGGGAAAGCGGGGAGGCCATCGATCTTCAAGCCTCAACCTCAGCCGTTGATCATGCTAAGAAAAAATATTATGCTTGTGACTTAGGAAATATTATAGTTGTGAATATTTGCTAGGACGGTATAACTAGGAAAGGGGTTGACTTGCCTCGATGACTTTAAAGGCTTAAGTTATGTAATGTATCAGGATTAACTCACTTAATAATTATAAATCTCAATTCCTAAAATAATTTAGTAGAACCAAATAATTATATAGAAATGAATATTAAGAGGAAATAATTATATATATCTCACTTCACCTATAAGAATGTGTTAACATGCTCATCAATGAATCAAGGTCTATCCAATAATATAAACAATTAGTCAGTAAAAAAAAACATCATCTTTACTTAAAGTAAATAACTTATAGATACCTCATATTTGGTCAACCTAATGTTGCAAACACAAGATAAACTTGCTCGTCCATGTGTCAACATCCTAGACCTACAAGAAAATGTTAGTGAATAGGGGTTTGCCTTGGTAAAACCCCGTTTTGGTAATCAAACTTTGAAATGAAATGAAATAAGATACATGAAAGAAGAATGATCACATTATAAAGTTATAACTCACCAAGTCATTTGACATAAAGCAGTCACTGGATCCTGATATATCTTGACTAAAAGGTTACTGGGAGTTTTCCCTGTCTCATAGTTAATCCTTCCAAGTCTAGCATATCATCTACTCTCTATTTTTATATACATAAATATATTTGAATTTTCCCTCTAACTTATCCAAAGTCTATATAGCTATTGCTCTAATAAATCACCACTATATGATATTTTGATGAATATCAAAAGAAAAAGAAACAATCAAATACCATGAATAACCTATTGATACCATCCAATCAAATACCATGAAAAAGAAAAAAACATTTGATACATATTTAATACTACTAGTTCTACTCAGTTGATTCTAAAGAGTAAATAATTCTTTCTTTAATCTTTCAACATAGGAATGAATGAGGAAAATAAATAAATATTTTCAGTACTAGTCATAACCTCTTGACAATGGAATAGCTTCTAGCAAATCTCCACTTGACTTCTATTTCCAACAGAAAAGATAACTCCGGTGATAAACGTAGACTTTATTGAGTGTTACTAGTTTTATGATTTTTCTTTTAAGAACAACATTGTCTTTTTGTATAACAGCCTCGTATTCCATCTAGTGAATCAAAATGAGATGTAAATGACTAGAATTTGATGTGATGGTGATAATTTATTCATTGATGCAAACAGTTTTAACCAAGTATTGAACCCCAAGATTGGGACCACATTTTCACAATGATATCCAACTTGAAGTAGCAAACTAAATTCCAAACATTGTAGCTGTCAACAAACTTAAGAGACATTAAATGAAATATTAAACAAATTTTTTATTTAGTTATTAAAATAAAAACTTTACTTCCAACAAGTCATCCACAAAGCCAAGGCAATCAACAACAGGAACTTGAAAATAGTAAAAGCATTTTGTTCTACCTCTAACTTCCCAATCTAATCATTCAATTTTTATTTTCTTGATAATTCCAAATAGAAAATTAAATAAAATACAAGAAGAATGATTCAATTACAAGTGTTGCAAGCACACCAAACATTTAGTTCTGTGTCAAATAACTCAAACAATCATGGGCACCAATGCTTTGAATGCCTTTTTAAATTATTTCTATCTACTGAAAAATGGTGATTACATATTAGAAGACCCCTTTTACAAAGCATATCGACATCCAAAAAGTCTGGTAAATGACCATCAATCCCTATCAAAAGATACAACTTATCCCAAAACATCTTTGCAGATGTGGGCAGGTGTGATGAGTAATTAAAAGGTAAAGAGTCTGTCAAAAGGTAGAGGAGTTAACAACATACCAAGATAAGATCAGATTGAAGACCATAAAATGATACATGCTGGCTGAGATTTCACGGGTATCTATGCAAAGTTGTATAATTTGTCTTGGAAAACAAAGACAACATAGTATTTTCTGTTTTCAAGATATTTATATAATGTTGTAAAAAACTTACAAGCATCTATAAGAGAATTTGTTCTAAGACATGGAAATCTCTTTCATCTTTTTGAATAGCGACAATGTACGGAGGAGGTTATTGGTGATGATAAAAGGAATGATCAAAATGGTAAGCTTGCACTAAAGCAATGCGGATATAAGGAAGAACAAGAGAAATCGCATCCACATCTACGTAAATACTTACAGCCGATAGACAGGCTTGTTTGAGAATCTACAATTATGAATAACAAGGAAATTACAATCAGCCACATTCCATAGATGTATATATAAGTAGTAAATTCCTTAGCCAAAATGTAAGGGTTGAAAGAGAAGACGTTTGCATTTAGTCTTCTACAAACTATAAATTTATTGGTTGAGCTTATGTTGATTTGCTCTTAGAAATATAATAGGAGTTAGAATTAAGATATAAAAGCTAATTGGTATGATGTGCATTGTTTTATTAACACAAACAATAAAGTAGATCAGGTATATTTAACATAATAAAATTGCAATCCTAGATAAATCTATTAATCCCCTGATGCAAAGAACATCAACTATGCCAAACTTTAAAACATAATGTGAATTAATACAATAATACGAGGGAAGAAACCTGAGAAAAATAAATTGTTTAACCCAATATATATTGATTCATACTTCTCCAACAGAACACTTTGCTCTTAAACTTGAATAAACAGTGATTAGAAGCATAACTATAGCAATAATTAAATTATAAAAATCTAATGGTAATACGCAGTATGCAAAATGTCTTACCTTAATGGTTTGTATTTGAGAAGACCATCCCTCAATGTATTTGATAACATTTTAGTGACTCCTCCACTAATCACGTATTGGAATTAGGCTGGAGGATTCATTCATATGGTGACGCCTTTGTTAATTCTACAATGAGAGCAGGAATACCTATTTCTCTTTTCAAGCTTACATGGGGTTCTCTCCTTTTCAACTCCCAAATATCCTTGTCTTTGTTCCAAGCAATTTCCTTAAGCAAGTTCCTGGAAGTGTTTCCTTCATTCGGAAAATAAAATTTGAAAGATCCAACATAATATAAAGGAGGTCATGTGGGAGAACGCCTTCTAACTCCCATGGCATGCTCATTCCCCCTTCATCTCTATTATCCCGCAGTTGAGCATGAGAAATGCAAGGAGGAGAGTTCTCTTCTTGATGGCAGTAAACTTTGGCCTCTCACTCAAATGCTCCACACCTCTTAAATACCCAACCCTCATGTTTCAGTCCATATCCCTGAAGTTGCACCAGGTGCACACTACCACTGCCCTTTGCTCTCTGCTTTTTTTATCTGCATTACTATCTAGTTCTGTGCTCTGGCCCCACTTACCATTATTGTTGTTATTCCCATTGCTACTGCCCAACTCTACCCGCCTAGACATTTCTTTTTCAGACTATAAACTTATATTTGATGGAAAATCTCTGAGATGGAATTGATTGCTTCAAATGATATATGGCATCCTAGGGTACACTTACCAAAATATATATATCCTTTTCTAAATGAGAAATTCTATTTATGAAAGCCACTATCATTTTGTTTTCCTCCCTTTTTAGTTATATTTCTTGTGGACGGCGGAAGATCAAGATAATCCAGTTGTTCCTCGCCTTTTCCGTTATTATTTCTTTCCTTTTTGTAAGATTTCTTCTCTCCATATTTTCAATAACCGAGTCCTTTAACTAAAAGTAACCGATCTTGAAAATAAAGAAAATAATATTTCTTTTTTTTATGCTTAATATATATATATATCCTTGGTAAATAATAAAGAATTGTCTTTTAATTGTGAATTAAATATTCATTCCAAATAGATATTAAAGAATATCATTCGATTGCAAATAAAAATGCATATTCCAATATTTAAACAAAAAAAAAATCTATAATTAATTATTTTATTTCGTTATACTTTTATTTTGTTACTAATTAACTTAATTTAACATTCAAAAGTATGAACAATTGATTTAATTAAATACTGAATGTATCAAAATAACATTATTAAATTATAAATTACTTATAAAAAATAAGGGTCGAAAACAGACAATCAAGGGAATGATAATAGGCAAATTAGAAATCTGAAGAGGGATGGTAGTCCTCAGGACCGCAAGGATGAAAACAGAACAATAACAACAAGAGGGGTAATTTCAATAAAAGGAATGATAATAACAGGAGAGCTTTTTAAGCCCAAAGCACCTCGTGAGGTTGTTGTTATACCTTGTGGTGGCAGCATTACGCAGGTGCCCTCAGAGGAGCAAACAGAATAACAGAATCAACATCATATTCATGCGGCAGTTGACAATCACCAAGCAGATTATCAAGCCACTCCTATCCAGCTATCGGGTAAATTGTTTGGATGCCCTGTTTCTGTTTTGATTGATACTGGTGCTACTGATAGTTTTGTAGATCCTCATGTTTTGACTAAGTTATCAGTTAGACCAAGTTATATGGCAAATTCTTGGAAATTTCAATATGGAAACCGGGTAGAGAGGAAGGTAGAGCAATGCATGTATTTCAGTAAACTTGAACTCCCTAACCTTCAAACGCAAGTGAATTTGTATGTTGCACCATTGGGGTCTTACGATGTAATATTAGGGATAAATTGGCTCTCTGAACATAAGGCTCTTGTTGATTGCGAAGAGAAGTCAATAAAGTGTCTTGATGATAGAGGAAACCATGTGGAGTTTTGTGGCGTTAAAAAGCCTTTGGAGCTTAGGCAAGTCTCCGCCATGCAGTTGAAAAAGGCAAGTCAGAAGGGATGCACTATCTTTGCAATAAAGGTCAAGGACCTTGATGAGAAAGAATCCTCAATAAATGATCATCCCATTCTGAAAGAATTTGAGGATGTTTTTCCTGTAGAGCTAACTGAGCTACCGCCTAGGCGTGTGTTTGATTTTTCTATTGATTTGCTACTAGGGGCAGAACCTCAGTCTAAAGCTCCTTACAGGATGAACACAACAGAATTATTTGAGCTTAAGGCCCAACTGGAGGAATTGTTGAAGTAGGGTTTTATTAGACCAAGCGTGTTGCCTTGGGGAGCTTCGGTAATTTTTGTGAAAAAGGATGGAACCTTGAGGTTATGCATTGACTATAGGATGCTTAACAAGGTCACTATCAAGAACAAATACATGCTCCCACGCATTGATGACTTGTTTGACCAGCTGAAAGACGCCAAGGTATTCTCAAAAATTGATTTGAGATCGGGGTACCACCAGTTGAGGTTGAAGGAAGAAGATATTCACAAAACTGCCTTCAGAACAAGGTATGGGCACTACGAGTTTACGGTGACTACCTTTTGGGCTAAGTAATGCCCCTGCAGCTTTCATGAACCTGATGAATAGTGTCTTCCGAGATTGTTTAGATAACTTTGTCCTAATCTTTCTTGACGATATCTTGATCTATTCTAAGTCAGAGGAAGAACATGAGAAGCATTTGAGAATTGTGTTGCAACGATTGAGGGAACATAAGCTGTATGGAAAGATGTCTAAATGCACTTTCTTCCAATCTGAGGTGCGCTATTTGGGACACGTTATTTCAGCAGAAGGGGTAGCGGTGGACCCAGAAAAGATTAAGGCAATTATGGATTGGCCAGCGCCGCAGAATGTCTCTGAAGTTCGAAGTTTCATGGGTCTTGCAGGTTATTATAGGAGATTCGTTCAGGGGTTCTCTACAATTGCAGCACCCATCACTGCACTGCAGAAGAAAGAAAAGAAATTTGAATGGAGTGATAGGTGTGAGAGAGCTTTTCAGTTGCTTAAGGAGAAACTCACTACTGCACCCATCCTGGTTGTGCCCGATCCGAATGGCCATTTCATAGTTACTACTGATGCATCAGGGGAAGGGGTAGGAGCAGTTCTTATGCAAGAAGGGCAAGTGGTGGCATATGAATCGAGAAAGTTAAAGCAACATGAATTAAATTATGCACCACATGACTTGGAGTTGGCAGCCATAGTCCATGCTCTGCAGATGTGGAGACATTATCTCTTGGGAAAGCCTTTTGAACTAAAGACAGATCATGCAAGATTGAGATATATCTTCACTCAACCCAATCTTAATGCCCGACAGAGGCGATGGCTGGAATTCTTGAGTGAATATGACTTTGGTATTGAATATATTAAGGGTAAGGAAAACAGGGTGGCTGATGCCTTGAGTAGAAGGAGGCACCTTGCAGCCATGGTTACTATAAAATCAGATTTCAGGCAGCAGGTAGTTCAATCCTTACCTGGGGATGAACATTATGAAAGGGTGAAACAAGCCCTAGGGGTGAATTCCTCGGATCGTCGATATGATGGCTATGTATTTGAATCGGATGGGCTCTTGAGATTCCAGGGGCGGATGTACATTCCTAGTTCTGCAAACTTGAGAGAGTTGGTGCTTGAGGAGTTCCACAGTGCACCATACTCAGGACATCCTGGTATTACAAAAATGATGGAAGGACTTAGGCCACTGTACTTCTGGCCAAGGCTTAAAAGGGATATTACTTCATATGTGGCTCGATGCTTGGAATGCCAGCGAGTCAAGGCTGAGCATGTGCATCCGGCAGGGCTCTTATATCCTCATAGGGTGCCAGAGTATAAATGGCAGGTTATCACTATGGATTTTATTCAGGGGTTGCCAATGTCTAGGAACCGACATGATACCATCTTGGTTGTGGTGGATAAGTTGACGAAGGTTGCTCATTTCATTCCTGGAAACCTCAAGGACGGTTCAATGGTTTTAGCAAGAAAATTTGTTCAAGAAATCTTCCGTTTGCATGGAGTGCCAGAAACGATCATTTCAGATCGAGACACTCGGATGACTTCCAGGTTTTGGATCACATTGAACTCTTCCCTAGGAACTAAATTGAATTTCAGTTCCGCATATCATCCTCAGACCGATGGTCAGACAGAGAGGGTGAATCAGGTAGTAGAAGATCTTCTCCGCATGTATTGTATGGAGCAGCAACATAAGTGGGAGGAGTATTTGCCTTTGGTGGAGTTCGCTTACAACAACTCCTACCATGCTTCTTTGGGTATGGCACCTTTTGAAGCTCTTTATGGACGTAAATTTTGGACACCCATTAGTTGGGACAGAGTAGAAGACAAGGTTGTGATTGGCCTTGAGATGCTCAGAGAAATGGAAGACCAAATGAAGATCATTAAGGAAAAATTGAAACAAGCTGCAGATAGACAGAAAAGTCTAGCAGACAAGAACCGAAGCTTCAGGCAGTTCTCTGCAGGAGATAAGGTCTTTTTGAGGGTTCGACCGCATAAGAGTTCAATCTCTTTCGGCAAGAACTCTAAGTTGGCCCCTAGGTTTGTTGGCCCCTTTGATGTTTTGGAGGTGGTGAATCTAGTTGCTTATAGGCTTGCTCTGCCACCAACTCTATCCCGGATACATAATGTATTTCATGTCTCAGTACTTAAGCCTTACCATCCAGATATTGCTCATATCCTTGATTGGCATGCATTGCAGGTTCAGGACCCAGGGGTGATACAGGTGGAGCCCGTCAGGATCCTAGAAGAGAGCAACGTTAAGTTGCGGAATAGGGACATTATGCAGTACAGGGTCCAGTGGGACCAATATTCGGTGGATAATGCCACCTGGGAGAATGCTGAGGATATAGATAGAGTCTTTCCTCATTTGAGATCTTAGCATACTCTTATTTTCTTTCATGTAGAGACTTACGATATACTGGTATCTCAATTTTGTTGTGTAACTTGCTTTTAGACATCGAGACGATGTCTCTTCCAAGTGGGGAAGGATGTCACGTCTCAGACTTTGATGTTGTTTTGTCTATGGCTTTGTGTGGATTTATTTTATGAATGATGATGTGTGCTAGAGTAATATGATTTATTACGATGCTTTGGTGTGGAAATGTGAAAAGTATTTACTTTTGAAATTATGAATGCATTTTATTTTGAATATGTAAGATAGAACAAAATTGAAGTATTGATTTAATTATTGCTTTGATTTATATCTCTATATTGATTACTAATACAATTTCGTTGTTGCGTGCCTGAGTGCACATGAGTTGCAGGTGGTCGAAGACCAAGAGTGTGATTGAGTAAAGAAGGCTAGCTTCCCGACAGGGTAAAAGAGGAAGAACTCTCGGTCACACACACAACACCTAGAATCATATAGTTGCATTTAGGCAATGTCTATTCTAAATGGATTGCTTTGAATTATTTGCAAAATAAATAATAAATGGATAAAATAAATAAATAATAACATAAATATAAATTAATTATTAATAGCAGTTTTAAAAGATTTATGATTTCTAAATTTATCTTAATTGTGATATTTAAATAATAAGCCAAATGGAATATGTGTTTATGGAGAAAGTATTTTTGAATTATCTATCTAACTTTTTGTGCAAGTAATAGAAAATCTTTTATTATATTTTATTTATTTATGAAATTGAAATAAAATTGAAATTTTTTTAATTGCATTTGTTTTAATTTCTATTAGGGTTTAATAAGAGAGGAAATTAATGTAGAATAGGAAAAGACATTCCCGTAAAGAAATGGTTCTTGAAATTTCTTCTTGAAAAACAATATTCTCTAGAAGTTTGGGGGTGTATGGCTGCCAAGAAGCTATTTCTTTTATCAATTTCAAAGGTCTGGAAGGAATTGGGGGTGAAGTTAATAGAAAATTAAGGAATCAAAAGGCAGGAAAGAAGAGGAATTTCTCCAGAAAGACCAGCTCAGGAAGGGGAGGCAATAAGGAATTTTGGACATCTACAGCTGGAATAATTACCAGGTTCTTCCATTCTTCTCTTTTTAACCAGTTTGAATTTTAGCATAAAAATTAGAGAATTTGTATGCAAGATTTTGAGGAAATGTATACAAATGCCTGAGAAAATTTCTTCAAGTTGTATTTTAAAATCTGGGGAAAAACTTTATCTTCAATTATTTACCTTGTGAGAAAATGTCCAATTTCTTTCTTCCAGAATGAGGTATTATTCTTTAGTAATCTGTATTTCATGATTCTATCTTCTTTTGCTTTTCTTCTATACAAAATATCTTGAAAGGAATGAAAGCATATAAAAAATATATAAATAGATAGACATATATATACATGAATTTGCATTCCTATGCATATATATATATACATATACATATACACAAAATTCCACATATAAACCTTGATCTGATATTATTTCAAAAAGTCTGAATGAAATATTGTTGTATTCGTAGTTTTATTTGGCTCTGAGTTTTTCATTGTTAACTGTGTGGGAGGGGAACAATCCCCAGCCCCTTCCCAAGGGAAGGGACGGCACTGTGGGGAGGCTAACGCCCTCCACAGGCCGTGGCCTATGGAGAGGGCGTGGCCTCCTCACAGCCCGTGCCTTCCCTATGGGAGAGGCAAGGTCTCCCACATCCCTTTGGGGTGTCAAAAATTCATTTTTGAACTAGAAAATCTATTCATTCTTGTGTGCGCGGCAGAGAAATGGGAGAATGAAAACAGCTATGAAAATCTGTATTTTTATACATATAAATATATATATATATATACTTAGCTGTATAAATATATATATAAATGTGAATTTATATAGTTATAACCATCTAAAAAATATGAGTTATTTCAGACAAATTTATACAAACATCTCAGTATCCCTGAAGCTGGAAATATGCAAAAATGTAGCTCTTGGAATCATGTAAATTACTGATTTTCTTTTGGTTACATAGTTTTATGTTTGCATACAGATGTAGACTTCCAAATATTAGCATACAATAGAAAACACAGATGCACATATGCAAAACCTCTGTTTTTCTGAAAGAATTATCATGTTTCTGTATATTATTTTAACCAGAAACTTGTAGTAAATTGGGAATTTCACTTTCAAATCAGCTTGAATCTTGAAGATATGGAAATATACATAAATCTAAGAACACTATTTTATACAGAAAATTATTACTTCTGCTTGTGTTAATACACTGAAATATCATGATGTACATACATTTTTACATTTGAAAATCAAACTTGAACAGGAAGATTCAAGAGAGTAGATTGGAGTGAGAACAGATTTCTTCACTAAACAGAAGAAAATATGCTAAGAAAAGTGCAGATTTTATTTTAATACTGAAACTTTACAACCTATTCTTTTGTTTCAACATGTTAAAATGGAACTCAAAAGATGTTTTGAAAACTCTCGTTTGAAACCTAAGTATGAATGGAAATCAGTTTGAAAAACATTTTGTGGATATGGATAAATGAAAGAAATTCTTTTTAGAATCAATGAAATGCATGAAGCTTATAAGGAAAATGCACAACTTTCTATTTTTGCAATTTATTATACTGTATTTTGGTAACTTCTAGGACAGGATGTCGAAGGTGGATCCACAGAGATGGTAGTTTTACCTTTTCTGAAACTACCACTTGTTTTTATTTATGCTTGGCCAAGCACTTATACCATTGAAATAGATGGATTTGTTTTAAAAGTCTAGAAATATATGTATTTGAGTCTCTGCCACCTCCTATTGCAAGAAATATGTTTTCTCATGTTAGAAATGCATATAGGCAGGCATGCATCGAGAGTTCCCTCCTATTTTATTGTGTCAGGTTGTTAGGCTCCTTATGTAGGGTCAGGGATTCCTTCGAGTTAGGAAGGAACCCGAGGAAGTCATGTACTTCATGGTTGGGCGGAAAAGGCATCTCAATCACACTCTTGGCCCAACTCGCAAGAAGACCGATGGTGTCACGGCGGTTGGAGGATCAGAGTTTTTATTTTTACTATGAATGTACTAGTGTATTCTACTAGAATGGCTTGTAAAGCCCTTTGTAAAATGTAATTGTATTTGACATTTGTTACAGCAACATTGAAATAGATGTGTTATTAAGGTTATGATGTAATGTTGATACAAATGTATTTATTGAATTTATTGATCTCACTTGAATGTGAATAATTATTTATTGGTTTATTGATCTATTTTGAGCATGGATGATTATATATATATGAACATGCACTGTTATACTATCACTTAAGCAATCGACAATGACTAATAACCAGTCAACATAAAAATAGAAATGTTGTTCATCGCCATGACTATAACCCTTAGGGTTTATCTTCCAAACCTTAAAATAGACCGAGAGCACACATAAATCATTTCTAACTCCATCACATACTCTCAGGACCTTCAAAAAACATTTTTGAGAAGCTCTTAGAAAATCCATATCAAATATACAATGTCATGACAACATTACAACATCATGCTCATCTCTTCATTTTTTTGCATCTGGGGACTCATCTAATTTTCTCAACTTACAGCTAGTTATCATGGGGGTACTAACTAGTCTACTTTCTTCCATTCCAAATTTCTTTAGCATTTCCTTAGCATACTTAGTTTGGGATATAAATATCCCATCATCAGTTTGCACAATTTGTAAACCAAGGAAAAATGATAATACTCCTAGCATTGACATCTCAAATTCATTCGCATGTGGGTAGCAAACACTTTAGACATCTTATCATTGCTACACCAAATATGATTTTGTCCACATAACCTACAACAATAATCGTGTGCTCATATTTTGATTTAAAATACAAATTGTTGTCTGCACATCCTTTCTTGAATCCTTTTTAATGTAGATACTGGTCCAACCTTGAATGCCATGCTCTAGGTGCTTTTTTTAGACCATACAAAGCTTTTCTCAATCTGTACACATAATCTTCCTCTTCTGCTAGTTGAAAACCCTCTAGTTGTTCAATGTAAACTTCCTCTTCAAGATTTCTATTCAGAAATGCGGATTTAATATCCATCTAATACACTTTAAATCCTTTATAAACTAAGAATGCAAGGAATATTCTTATTGCTTCTAATCTTGCAACCAATGCAAATGTTTCTTCAAAGTCAATGCCTTCAACTTGTACATAACTCTTGTACACCAATCTTGCCTTGTTTCTTACAACAACTCCATCTTCATTTAGCTTGTTTCTAAACACCCATTTAGTACCAATCACATTTTTTCTTGGGTGTCTAGGAACCAATTCCCATGTCTCGTTCTTCTCAATTTGATTTATCTCTTCTTCCATTGCCTTTAACCAACTCTCATCCTTGCTAGCCTCAATGTAACTTTTGGGCTCAAATTGAGACAAGAGAGCAAAGTTTACTTGTTCCTTGTTTCTTGCAAGTCTTCTCCTTGTCTGAACACCTTCATTTTTATCACCAATAGTCTAATCTATAGGATGATCTTTTTGCACATATTTTTCAAGTGCTTTTTCATTCTTCTCTTCTTGCTCTTCTTCTTCAATTGTTGCATCTTCTCCTTCATAATCTATATCCTATTCAAGGATATTCTTATGATATTTAACATGTTTAACCTTCTCATCAACCTTGACATTAATGCTTTCCAAAATCTTGTGCAGACTCCTGTTGTAACATTTGTAAGCTTTTCTTTGAGTGGAATACCCAAGAAATATTCCTTCATCACATCTGGAATCAAAACTTCCCAAGTTTTCTTCTTCTCTCTTGATTTAGCACTTGCTACAAAAAACTTTGAAGTATGTGATTAAAGAAGGCTTATCGTACCATAGTTCATAGGGAGTATTGTCACTGTGTGCTCTAATTTGAACTCTATTTGAAATGTATACTACTATATGAATCGCCTCTCTCCAAAACATGTTTGCTAACTTGGCCTCATTGAACAATATTTTGGCCTTGTCCTTAACTACTATGTTCTTCCTTTCTACTACCCCATTCTATTGTCGAGTTCTTGGTGCAGAGTATTGCATTTTGATTCCATGGTTCTCACAATACTCAATCAATTCACTTGAAGTGAACTCTCCTCCCCTATTTGTTCTCAAGCATTTGATTCTTCTACCAGTCTCCTTCTTAGCCATTTTCTTGAATAGCTTGAATCTTTCAAATTCTTGGGACTTGTCCCTTAGAAAGGATACCCATGTCATTCTTGTATAGTCATCAATTAGCAACATGAAATATCTTTCACCTTTTAGCCCTCTTGTCTTTGTAGGACCACATAAATCAATATGAACCAACTATAAGGGTTTTGTGGTTGAGTATTCTTTTGATTGAAACTCAACCCTTTATTGTTTCCTTGTTGACATTCTTTGCAAATAGTATTTGTAGGATTAGTTATCTTGGGTAAGTGTCTCACTAGACCTTTTGAGCTTACTTTACTAAATTATCAAATTTTACTTGCTCTAATCTTCAATGCCACAACCAACTCTCATCAGGTTGACCTGTCAGGCAGGTCTGACCTTTAACTTCACAAAGATTCCAAAGATTGGAATCAGTTCTTAATCCTTGTGCAATTATTTTTCTATCCTTACTAATCTTACAACCATCTAAATAAAATGTGACCTTATAACCATTGCCACAAATTACACTTAGCAGGTTGTTCTTTAGTCATTCAACATAAAGGACATCCTTGGTAGGATTTTTACCATCTAGGCTCAATATTCCTTTACCATGTATCTTTACTATAGTGTTGTCACACAAACTAAATGATCCTCCTCAGACACCTAAAATGACCTAGGCCTGCAAGCTTCATTGTTACCACTTTCGCCCTAGCATAATTAAGACATTTAATTATGTCCTTGGTCCACATTCAACTATTGATTAAATAATCTATAATTATTTAATTAATTCATGTCATTTATTCTTCATGATTATTAAATAAATAAATTTTTATTTATTTATTAAATAATGGCCATTAATTGTCTAAGTCTTCCCTTTAATTAAATAAATTTTCTTAATTTTTAATTCCCTTGTCATTTAATTCTTCCGATATTAAATAAATAAATTTCATTTATTTATTAAATATGTCACTAATTGTCTTAATTAAAAATTTGATTAATTTATTTATTTAATTTTAGTCTTATCTTTTAAATTAAATAATTAAATTTAATTATTTAATTGTCAATTAATACCTTCTCATTTTAAATAAATTAAATTATTTAAATGTCATCCTCGATCTTAACTCGCCAAATTCTTTTTGACAAATAATCCTAAAAAGATTATTTATTATCTCAAAATCCATAATTTGGAAATTTATTTAATTCAAATTAGTAATTAATCTTCTAAAACTACAATCGGGCGCGATCCTGGATTTTCCAAATCTTATCTTCAAATTCACATCTTATCTCTTTCGATTTCGGTCTTGCAACGCAGTAATCTTATCTTTATTGATTTTTCGAAAATCTTTATTTCTTTAATTAATTTCCTCATTTATTCTCCACCGTCGATCCGATTTTATTTTGACCGTTCGATTAAATATTTTGCGCTAACCCTAATTAGGGATTCTCAGGTTTAATCTAGATCGTTCATTTTAGGTTCTTGTCAATAATTTATCTCGTCCGTCCGTTCGAAATGGCCTTTTCTATAAAATGCCATTTCCTTCTCATTTTCAGACATCTTGACATTTTTACGTAATTACTATAGGCATTTACTTGACTTCACATTTCATTATCATAGGCAATTGTAGTATTTCATTATTGGCATTAGGTTTTAGGCATTTGATTGATATTGACATTTGCTTTAGACATAGACATAGGCATTGGCAAGAGTCATAGGCATAGCAAATCCTTCAAATCTTGTTGTAGGGCTTAGACATTTAGATTGCTCAAGAAGACGAATCTGAGGGCAACATATTATCCAGCAAGTAAGGAGGTGTAACGAAGGTGAAGCATGGAAGATGGAGATTCTTGGTAATATCGTTTCTTCTATTTTCATTTCATTTCCATTGTACTTCGTTATTTCATTGGATTTTTATGTTATTTGATCTAACAAATTAACAATCTAATATTTCCCTTGATTACATTGGTGAACCCGACTCCATTTTGCTTGTTTCCGTACGATTTTTTGTTGTTTTTTGTTGTTTTGCAGGTATAGGTACGGATCGACGCAACTGTCTTTTTTAAAAAAACATCGCGATGCATTTGATGCGTCGCGATGCATCTGCCTATAGAAGTGACACAATTGCTCTGACAAGCCGCAACCGACAACCAGAACGACGCATTTGATCTAACGAGTTGCATTTGAATACCCGAACGACGCATCTGCCTATCGAGCCGCAAACGTCTGGTAAAATTTTCTTTCAGTTTTGTCATTTTGATTTTTAGATTTTTTAGGTTTTTCTATTTACTGGTTTTCTGGCTTTCATTTTTTTTTTCTGTGTTTTATTCCTGCATGTTGATTAGGTTAGATCTTTTGTGTTACTAATATTTTTTGTAGCGTGTGGCAATTCTCTTTCGTGTGTCAAAGACTATTACATACGAGACTACTAATATTCATTGTTTGCAGATTCGCATGTCAAAGAAGGAAGAAACAAACATTGTGCTTGTTTATTTCTAGATTAGCAAACATTTGTTTTTGGTGCTTATAAAACGAAATCATGTCTTTTATGCTTGAGTGTGATTGTGGAATGGTAGGTGAGTATGCTCTCACTTGGTGAAAACCTTGTGATCAGAAAACCAGACCCATTCTTTTATGTCATTTACCCTGACTTGGTATATCGGAGTATCCTCTCCCCTCGCACTTTCGAGCGATCTTGGGTGTAAGAGAAACGGTTACCAACTCTAGAAATTGGGCCTGCCTGGGGATTTCATCACCCCAACGCGACTCAAACCAGCAACGAAGCTAAAGCCAAGCTACCCCCAACCGGTATATAAATGTAAACCTTAAGGGAAAACCTAAGGTTGCGAGTGCGGATGTGTCATATGGACGAAGTTGTACTCCCTTAAACCCTATTGAGCTTAACCTCTTCAGGCTGGAGTGCCACCTTAATGGTGATTAATCTCTTGCCCCATGTATGGCCACTCGAACGGGGGTCCCGAACTAAAAACTCTTGGGTAGTAAGCCAAAATCCTTCTATTTGCTAGCGCAGCACCGGTCGGTGTGAAGGCATCCACACCTTCGCAGTTTGTAGTAGAGGTGATCAGCTCGCCATGGGAGTTTCATGGGGGTTGGAAGCTTGGTTGGCCTGAGAAGAGAGTGCACTGTAAGGGGGAGCCCGTGCAACCAAGCTTCTGAATTCACATGCTACATATATGCAGTTACATGGAATCTAGTGAATATTGTCATGGCCTAACCTAGGATCGTGCTTATCTGATGTGTGTTTGGTTATTCTTCAAAACGCTGTGTTTGTCAAGTGTATTATGGATCTGTCACAGTTCAAACAAAACATTCATCAAACAAGTCAAAACTTCCATCAAAACAACATGAAAATCATGTTGAAACTAAACTAAGTCGCATCTGTCAAACCGCAAGTGATTTTCTGTAACGCAATTGATCTGTTAAAACGCATTTGAAACTGTAACGACGCATTTGTAGGTGTCACGACGCATCTGACAACTTCAAAGCCGCATATGCTAAATCATGTCACATTTGACAGTTAGAAAGCTGCAATTGAAAAACTGATCCGCATTTGCCAAACTGTGACGCATTTGATAAACTGTGACGCATTTACCTGTCAAAATCTTAAACTTCACAGTCAAAACTAGAGGTCTTCAAATTGTCAACCATTTGTTAAACACTGTCATCACGAAGATAAGGTCAGAAACCAAACTTGATATTGCTCAAAGTCTTGTCTATTAGCTTGCATTAGTCACCATAGGTTTCATACCTCATTCCTTTTCATTGCATATGCTTGGCATTAGACTATCCCTAGGTCCATATTTGCATACTTAGGATTAGGTAAATCTTAAGCACACCTTTGCAAAGTCATTGTTTTTGACATTAGACCCTCTTGGACTAAGTTATCAAACCTCCTTTAGTCATTGTCCTCTTTTGTGAGATTCTTCCAACTCAAAAGTCTAGTTAGGGAGACTCACTAGTCATTTAGACCTTGTCAACTTGTCATTTCCAACCAAGTCCTTTAGTAGTCAAAATCAAAAACAAAGTTCGAGTTTAGAGGTGCTTAGATAACCTTGTCTTACATTCCATAGAAATTGCATACCCTTATTCACAAAAAAGAAAAAAAATCCAAAAACATTAGTCATTCTAGTTTTCATCTTGAACCTTGGACTTCACATAGTGTCATACTTGCATTTAGGCTGTCATTCCTATTTGAGCAATCTCATTTATGGTTGAAACCAGACTTCAGAAACAAAAGAGACAAATGGAAAACTTTAGACAAGACCCCCCATTTACTGTCAACAATCCTCCATATGACTCAAGCTGGACCTTGTACGACCCATTTACCAATCTAGACAATCAACCTCCAACAACAATGCAAGCCTCGTCAAACAGTACATTCGACCTCTACTTGCAAAGAGATGAAAATGGTCAACTACTTCAAGAACACATAGAGGCATTGACACAAGACCCAGAGGCCTATCAGATGGCTGAAGCAATAGCTCGTCAGGACAGAGACAGATTTGTAGCCATGCTCTTGAGTGAGGGAGCTAAGTTACCACCAGGATTTGATGCTAACACGCTAAATTTGACACTTCATGACTCTAATGCCAATAACGCACATAACATGTCACATAGTGGTCAACTTTCAAATAATACGAGCAACACTTCATTGGAGACCACAACGACAATAAATACCACTCCCAACATCCCAAACACCTCCAACACAGTAAATGCTACATCCATTGGGGGATCACAATCATCTACAACATCCACAACACTACCCCAATCGGATGGAACCACTCTTGGCTCCTCAACAACGTGGGCAAATTATTCCAATCCTCTTTTTACTGCAATGGTAAATACCACGGGGGCGTCATCAAGTCACCACAATCCCCCTTTGACAACTACATCTACTACCATGAACACAACTTCGACAAATCCGTTCAGTAGTACTTCACAAAATCCTTTGGGAGGAGCCACAGGACGTATCTTTATTAAAGGACAACAACAAAACATTAACACGACAACATAGTCAAATGTCATTACCTCCCAAGGTACAAACACAAACGTCCCCCTTGTACAAAACCAACAATTTACACAAGGTGGCCAAATAACACAACCCATCACATCATTGACACACCATAATAGTCATGGTCACAACATCCCCCAAATAACGACACACATGGCTGGGGGACACATCCCAACATACTCATCCAACATTCATACTCATCAACAGGCACCAAATCATAACTTCCAATACCAACAACACACGTCATATGTACCACAACAATCCGCACCACCACAATACACCAACACTCACGCACACCAGACAGGAACACATGGTGTACCAGGCAACCCAACATATGGAAACATAAACGACCCTACCATAGATGAACTCAAAGCAAGAATGAGAGATATGGAGAAAAATATGCAAAACATGTACATTTCAGGCAGGAAATCAGAAATATCATATGACCTGGATGTATACCCATTCGACACAAACTTACGTATGCCTGCATTTCCGCTAGGATATGTGTCACCCAACTTCACGAAATATAGAGGCAAGACAAATCCCATCGAACATGTTCGCGAATTCGCAACCAACTGTATGGATATCGCCTACGAACCAACATACTTCATGAGACTTTTTTCCAAAAGTTTGGCAGGTCAAGCCCTTGAATGGTTTTCAACGCAAAAAGATATCCAGACATGGGATGAACTCAAATGAAGATTCATAAGAAATTACGCATACAAAATTGACATGGATACCTCTATCACTAGCTTGTGCAATCTCATGCAAGAAGACTCTGGTGAGACATTTATTCCATTCTTTCAAAAATGGAGAAGCCTTGCTAGTCGATGTCACATTGACATTCCTGAAAGAGAAAAAGTCGACATGTTCGTCCAAACACTTCTAGGACCCCTAAAATTCGCTTTGCAAATACATTGTTGCACAAACTTCACAGAATTGGTTGAAAAGGGAGTCCAGATTGAGAAAACCCTTATCGCAAAGGGAGAACTGAGATATGGTTCCAAAAACATGAACATCAATCCACCAGCTGACAAAAATAGATATTGGGTCAAGAATAAGCATGTTACAAATGACGGTGTTGTGGAC
>VDFB02291624.1:0-16128 GCA_007258455.2 Sequoia sempervirens
GGTATGGAAGGAAGGTTGTCTTGTGTTCCTCCTTATTGCTTTTTTCTTTCCTTTGGGAGCCTCTTTTTTCAATGTTTTCTGTCTTTTATATTTGTCATTTCCTATGGTCATCTCTTTTTAAAACTTTAGGAGATGTCCTTCTTTTGCTCTCTTGTGATCTACATTAGAGGTTTTTAGTGCCCTTGTGATGAGGGTGTTAAGAGTTCCCAGTGTTTGGAATGGAAGGTGATGCTAGTCTGCTCAAATGTACATATGTGTCTTCTTTATATAGACCTTTCTTGAGGGTGATCCATCCTCATTTCTTATAATTAGAAGTTTAGAACATTTAGGAATGGAAGTCTATTATTCTTATCTACCGCCATTGTGAATTGCATATGATTTGATACTGTATTGAGGTGTTAGAAGGAAATGCCTAGATTATCTCTGCCTTGAGGCCATTTGACACTACTGTTATCAATGAATTGGTACTACGATTTATGTACGAGATCAAATGATCCATGACCTCATTTTTGAGTTTTTCCATGAAGGGCATAGCCATAGTTGGGGTGAGGGGTGAGTGGGAAGCCCATGGCCACCCCTTCTTTCTATTTAAAATTTTCTTTTGAGAAACTAAAGCATGGTGATCTTGAAGTTTTTTGACTTGCCTGGTTGTCATTCTCCATAATTTATTTGGTTGTCTCAATAGCTTCATCAAGGAGATGTTTGTGAACAGTGACACCACATCAAAGTTCAAGAGTAGTTTGCAATCTTCAACTTTTTCTTCCTCGAGTTTATTTACAAAAATACAAAAAACATGTAGTCCTTAATGAATGCTGGTGTCTTACCCAGAAATCGATCAATTTTCTTGCTAAATAACTAGCTAAGTTCTATGTTGGAGAGTTTATCAAATACACATTAGGTCTCAAGGATGCTACTAGTTTGTGCATATTAGGCACCCCATATATTGTTGGCATTATTGGGCCTTTGCATTATGTCTTTATTTCCGTTCACTGCTCAACAATGAATCATTTATGATCTTTGCCACATCTTATATAGTTTTGTTCATGGTTTCACTTCTTACCAACCAATAGCTTCTGTTGATCTCTAGATGGTCCTCATTTTATTAATAAATCCTTGGTTTTAAGCACAATATTGGAACTCCCTTTGTCCACTTTGAGAACAATGATCTTCTCATTGTTGTTAAGTTTTTATAATGCCCTGTTTACTTCCTTCAAGATGTTGCTCCTGGGTGGTTTTGTATTCCTTAATATTCTTGAACAGTCCTATATAATTTCTTCAGTAGTATGAACTGGTCGGTTGAGTATGATATTTGAAAATTTGACTAGTAGTTTCTCATTAGGGATATGGCTAAGGGAAATGTCAATTCTTGGTCTTTACGAAGCCAGCTTAGGGTTGCAGCATCTAAGGTAGTTGATGAGAGGTAGGCAACATTTTGTGATATGAAATGAGCATATGGGACTAAACTCTATGCTTTATTTGCAATTGACTGGTTTGGCATTTTTCTTCTTTTTTCGAACTAATTCTAGACACTTTTGAAGGATTTTTGTTGCTAGGTAGTTAAGCTTGGCACTGCAAAGGTAATGTGCTGCATAATTATTAAAGATGTCTTCATCCAACAATAAAAATGAGTATATGGGCCTAAATTTCTATACTTTATTTGTATTTCACTAGTTTGGAAATTTTCTTCTTTTCTTGAACTAGTCTAGACATTTTTGAAGTATAAATATTGCTAGTTAGTTGAGCTTTGCATTGCAATGGAATTGTGTTGCATAATTATCAGAGATATCCTCTTCCATGTGATATATTCTCCCACCTGGGATGTTTATTTTCTTAAAGGATGAATTGCTGCTTTTATGATCACAATTTTCTGATCAGATCTATTTGGAAAGAAAGAAACATTTTTTGGTGTAACATTTTTCTCTTGAAAGGAAAAAAAACATATAAGCATATTTTGAGATATTGCAGGTTAAGAAATAGGACTTTTGAATTTAAAGGTAGGGTAGATTTTAAAGGAAACATTATTTTTGAAAGTGTTTTGGTCACTTTCAGATCCAAGACTGAATTTTGAATTAGAAGGTCTAAACTTTGTAATCTGGTACTTGTATTTTTAAAGGTGAACCCCTTTTTCTTGGCTGGGAAGGGTTGAAGCCCTGGGATGGCATCACCCTGGGAATTCTCACCACACAAATGTACCTGAGAATCAGACTTGGGCTAGTAGTGGTAATCTCCCGCCAATTTACTACCAAACCACTACCCAAGAACATCATATGGTATTTGGTTCTAAATTCAAACAATCTAATTCTATCATTATTCCTTTCTTGATTTACTTTTGTGAATTTGTAAGACATAAAAATTGATGCGAAGTGTGTAGTAACTTTTGTTGCCCTTTGTTCTAGATCCAGTGTTGAGATTTTAGCTACTTGATATTGAAATGGCTAATGAAGAAGACAAAGGGATGGTGTCTCATCATCATTATCAGATTCATTGTTTGACAAGCTTACGGATAGGGTATGTAGATGAATATTTCTGTAGATTACTTTAACAGAATAATTTTTCCTTTCTATGTGCATATTAGTTTTTATAAGTTAATTGTGGCCTTGTTGGTATTTTAACAAGTATTGTGTTTCTTGCATTTGTATATAATACTATGTTGTTAGTTTATAGGCTGAGTGACTACGAATCAAATTACTGATTCAATAAATACTAAATAGTTATTCTCCTTGATTCCATTGGCAACCTGTCACAGCTGCAACCTCGAACATAGAAGGGTGTGAATGTTTAAATAACCTTCTTGATTCCATTGGCAACCTGTCACAACTGTAACACTTGAACATGGTAGGGTGTATAGATTTAAATAACCTCCCTCATTCCATTGGCAACCTATCACAACTATAACACTTGTACATGGTAGGGTGTATAGATTTAAATAACCTCCCTCATTCCATTGGCAACCTATCATAGTTGTAGCACTTGAACATAGAAATGTGTAAAAGTTTAAATAACTCCCCTGATTCTATTGGCAACTTGTCACAGCTACAATACTTGAACATAGAAGATTGTAGAGGTTTAAATAACCTTCCTGATTCCATTGGCAACCTATCACATCTGCAACACTTGAAAATAGAAAGTTGCTGAGGTTTAAATAACCTATCCAATTCCATTTTCAACCTCTCACAGCTGCAACACTTGAATATAATAGGAAATTTTAAAGGTTTAAATAACCTCCTTGATTCTGTTGACAATCTATCACAACTGCAACACTTAAAAATAAAATATTGTCACAATTTGAATAATCTCCTTGATTTCATTAGCAACCTGTCGCAACTGCAACACAACACTTGAACATAGAAGGGTGTGGACATTTAAATAAGCTCCCTAATTAAATAACCTCCTTGATTCCATTAGTAACCTATCACAACTGCAACACTTGAACATAAAAGGGTGTGGATGTTTAAATAAGCTCCCTGATTCGTTTGGCAACCCATCACAGCTGCAACACTTGAACATAGAAGGGTGTGGACATTTAAATAAGCTCCCTGATTCCATTGGAAACTTGTCATAGTTGCATCACTTGAACATGGTAGGGTGTATAGATTTAAATAGCCTCCCTGATTCATTGGCAACCTGTCACAGCTACAACACTTGAACATAAAAGGGTGTAAAAGTTTAAATAACCTCCTTGATTCCATTGAAAATAGAATGTTAGGATGTGTTCCAAAGTGCTTCATTAATTCAAATATTTTGAGTGATTCCATGAGATGACATCTCTTTGAGGAATTTTGTCAAACAATTTAGGTGTTTTATCTACGATTCCACATCTTGCATATATGTCTACCAGAGCATATCCAACTATAACATCTGACAAAAATTCCCCTACCATTATGCTTTGGTGCAAGTTCATAGCCCATCTAGTGTGCATGTCCAACACCAAAGAGAATAGAAAGGTATTTTTTTTACCCAACTACACCCTCCTATTATTTTCTTAGAAAAAAGGATACCTAATTATTACAAGAGATTCATAGAATATCAGATTAAGAGAAAATGGAACATAGACCTCACCTAGAAACTAGAGAGTCTATTGAGTGATTGATTTTTCTTCCAAAGGTTCTCTATGAAAGAATAGATCATTGTCGCTTGACTTATCCATTCCTCTTCATTTTCTCCCAATGATTTTATAACTCTAACAAAGCATTTAGACTTTTCAAAGCTATTGAGTTATTTATTCAGAGTCAGCAGAGAATCATCATCAGATAAGTAAGGCGACTTCATCAGAGGACTTTATTCAGTGATCTGGCATTATTTCTTGGAGTCTGTACCATTCTATTTGCTGCAGCAGACAGGCCGTACATTTCTGTACTTGCAGGCCGTACCTTCATCTCTTGAGAGATCCGCCTTCTATCTTCAGATTCTTGCACTGAGATCTAGGCGCTTGGTTTTTCCTGGACATTTCTGGAGATTTTGCATTGTTATCTGAGCTTGGAGATTCATTCTTTTATTCTGGCCGTACCATCTTCATTTATTGCAGCCGCCATCAGGTTCTTTAGGAAATAATTTATTTCTTATTCATTTATCAATTTTCATCATTGTAAAAGCTCTATAAAAAATAATAAAATAGTGCGCCCATGTTCTCTGGCATATTTGAGCTTATTCTGTGAAGTTTTAGAATTTATTTGAATTTATTAGCATTATTGAGCAAAATCGCAGCTTTAGCATTTTGCCTGAAAACCTCATAAAACACAAAAAAATCACAAACTTGCAAAAACAACAAAAATCAGTTAGGGTTTCGAATTGAGAACCATCAGGGTTCACACCAAATGACCTTTCTACAAGGGCTTGAAATTCTTTAAATTTCTCAAAGTGTTTGATTTTTGTGAGCCAAACAATAAACCCACATTTTTCTTGAAAAATCATCCACAAAGAGTAGAAAATACCTCTAGCATTGTTATGACTCGGTGGCATCGTTCCACATAGATTAGTATGAATCAATTTTAAGGGACTTGAGGCTCTATTCTTTGCAACAGGAAAAGGAGCCTGATGTTGCTTTCCAACAAGACAATGCGAGCAAAGAACTTATGTTTTATGCACAAAGGGAAGTCCTCGCACCATATCTCTCTTACTCAATGCAAAAAACTAGTCAAAATTGAGATGGCCAAATCTTCGATGCCAAAGAGCTTTCACTGCAAGGGCTTTATCTTCATTTGTGACATCAACAAGTTGAAACATCTTGCCGACCCCTAAAGCATGAGTAACAACTTCACCATGTCAGAATTTATTTCTAATGAGACAAAAAATTTCACCTTTGTGATAGTCAAACTCAACTTTCCACTTTTTCTCAAGTAACTAACTAACTGAAAGAAGGTTCTTTGTGAGCCTTGGAACATGAAGAACCTTTGTAATTTTGTATTTGAGAGATTTGAGGGGCAAAGATATATCTCCAATTCCCTAAACTTCATATGATGTGTCATCACCAAGGGATGATTGCCCATAGGAGGTGGATAGAGTGAGATCATAAAACCACTCTTGTTCACCTGTCATATGTTTGGATGCACTAGAATCAACATACCAGACTAAATTGTTTGAACTAGAGACCTTTGTTTCAACAACATACAAGAAATCCTCTTCATTTGAATCTCCTATGGATGCAACATTGTCATGTTGCTTATTTGATTTTTTTACCAATGAGGATGTTTCTTCTTGTCCCCTTGAGAAGGTTTATGAGGCTTTCTATGACTAGATTTAGTATTGGCATAGAAATTGTACCAATAGTCTTTGAGATCATGTCATTTTCTTCCACAAATGGGACATTTATTTTTCTTGGAAGAGTTTTCCTAATTTGGTTTTGATGATCCTGATGGACCACTCTAATGTTCAAGTTGTTTTCCCTTCTACTTTGTCATGTCCCCAAATGGTAACATTAAAATAATAAGATATACAAGACATATTGGAAACATCTTTAATTATCAAAGATAATAAATATATATAATATTATAGGGAGGATGGCTCTGCAAGCGCTGCATGAGGCCGCAGCCATCTAGGCTCGGCCTGCATGTGGTCTTTTGGTGGTTGCATGTGTAGTTGGGGGTCGGATTTGTTCTCTTCTTCTCTGAAGCTTCTTGGGGGTGGGTTTTTTTTACGCTATTTGGGGGGAGGCTCTTTTCTTTTGCAGCAGGTGTGTATTCTGGGGTTGGGGGGTTGCGACCTTGGTGTCCAGTGGAGTGTGCCTTCTTCGAAGGGCTCTTGGTTTTATTTGGGCCTTGCTTGCTCATCTTGCGTTGTGTGCTCTTTGATGGATACTGGAGAATCTTCTAGGGTTTGTCCCAATATGGACTTTCGTTCTGCTTTTGGATCGAAACCCTCTCCACAGGGTTCGAAGATTTTTGATAATAATCTTTTCTCGGTGGAACCTGAGAAAGTCGAGATGGGCTCGGTAGGGGGGCCTAGAATTCCGAAGATTAATGGGTGCCTCGAACGGTGTAAAGAGAGGCCGAGCGTAGTCATTCCAATGGAGATGTTGGCTGAAGACATTGATTATTATGCACGACATTCTCTTTATTGCAAATTCTTAGGTTTGAAAATTTCTTTGCAATTCTTGGAGATGTGGGCTCAAAAGACATGGATGCCTGAGGGAGAGATGGAGATCCGCCTCCTGGCAAATAACTACTTCATGGTTACTTTTGATTGTTTGGCTGATCGGAATAGGATTTTTGAAGGGGGCCCGTATTTTTATAACCAGGTGGGCTTATTTATTAAGCCATGGCATGCTGGCTTCAACCCGGCAGAGGAACTTCCGAATCGGGTTCCGGTTTGGGTCCGTCTTCCAAGGCTCCCTGTGGAATGCTGGCGAGAGGATGTGTTGTGCCTATTAGCCTCGAAGCTGGGGAAACCTGTGGGTTCTTCTCAGCAAACACAATTCAAAAAGGTAATGACTTTTGCCCGGTTTTGTGTAGAAATTGATTTAAGTAAGCCATTGCCAGACTCGTTAGAAGTGAGTGCAGGAGATTATTCATGGGTGCAACAGCTGGATTATGAAACACTTCCCTTCCGTTGTCATTTCTGTCATGAGTATGGTCACCTCCTGCGCAGATGTCCAAAGGCCAAGCCTTTGGAGGCTCATTCTTCTCAACCTTCAGCTAATCCACCTAGGGTGGATAAGGGCAAGGACCCCATTCAGGGTTCTGGTGGTAGGGAAGATGGATTTATTCCCGTTAGAGGCCGAAACAGAAATAAAGGTCATAAAAGGACTTTGAAGGACAGGCAGGAGGAGGACACCTTCAACAGGTTTGAGGTGCTAGAGGATCTTAGTCAACAGGAGGTGAACCCAGGATTTTTGGATCTAGATCATGGGACTCTGGATATTGATCAGCATGGCCCTTTAGTTGAGGCAATGCTTACTCCCCAACAGGAGGGGGGTATGG
This sequence comes from Sequoia sempervirens, assembly GCA_007258455.2. Classification (NCBI taxonomy): domain Eukaryota; kingdom Viridiplantae; phylum Streptophyta; class Pinopsida; order Cupressales; family Cupressaceae; genus Sequoia; species Sequoia sempervirens. The sequence continues at coordinate 7,416 of VDFB02291624.1, forward strand.
GAGTGCCATGCTTAGATGAGGTTGGGAAAGATTCTAGTCAGGTTTTGCTCAACTCAGAGGGGATTATGGCTCCGCTTACTGATGGGACTTCGGCTCTAGGGACAGATCGTCAAATGGAGGTTCAGGTTGAGTGGGTGGTAGTGCTGAGGTAGTGAAAGATAGTGTAGATAAGGTTCACCTCTTGCAAAAAGTTGGTCCAGAGGTGGGCAAGAAGAATATTAAGGCGTCCTCTCAGTTGGGTGTTCTGCAAAAAGTTCTCAAGAAGGGGGGGCCGGAGAAAATTTCTAAGCTGGGAAGGAAGAAGGATGAGGAAAAGATTAAGATGATAGGGGAGACTTTGGTGGAGTCAGGGTCAGTCAAGACTCTGGATTCGCATTTTTCATGCCCCTCGAAATGATAGTTCTCTCTTGGAATGTTAGGGGCTTGAACAGTGGCCCTAGACAAAAAGCTGTTCGGGATTTGATTAGGTGTCATTCGCCTGATGTTCTTTTTTTGCAGGAGACTAAGCTCTCTGTGGAGGGTATGATGGATCTAGTTCCTAAGTTATGGGGGAATGGTGGATGCCAATGCATTGGTGCTCAAGGGTCTTCTGGCGGGGTGGCATGTTTATGGAACCCGCGTAAGATTTGCCCCCTTTGGTGGGTGTCTTTCAGGTCCTCCCTTTCCATGGTGGCCTCTTGTTTTATGTCAGGGGAAATTGCTCTCTTCTCCAATGTGTATGCGCCTGTGGAGTTGCAAGGAAAGCAACTTTTGTGGTCCAACATTCGTTTAGTTCGCAGCTTATTTCCCTACCATCCTTGGATTATTGGAGGCGATTTTAATGCTATCACGGAGCTTGCAGAAAAACGAGGTGGTATTGCAAGGTTGGAGGCTTCTGCATTATTGCTCCAGGACAATATCTCTGCTTTGAATCTTGTGGATATCAAACCTGGCAATGGTCTTTTTACTTGGAATAATAGGAGAATTGGCGATGCCTCTATTTCTGAAAGACTTGATAGATTTTTGGTGTCTAGTTTTTGGGTGGGGGACAGGTGGTTGATAAGCTCTGAAATTTTGGATGGTCGTGGTTCTGATCATTGGCCTATTAAGCTAGTGGTTGATGTGCCTCAACGGTGTGCTAGACAGACCTTTAAGTTCCAACTCATGTGGCTTAGGGATGAATCTCTTCATGTTTTGCTCCCTAGTTGGTGGGATCAGGGGAAGCCAGCATATGGCACTGCCATGTACTCTTTCTCAAAGAGGCTCCAGTATGTTAAATACAGATTGAAAAGATGGAATAGGCAGCATTTTGGTAACTTATTTCAGGAAAAGCAAAAGGCGCGAGATAATCTAGACCTAATTACCAGACAAATTCGAGATCAAGGCCTCTCAGAGGAGCTGAGTTTATTAGAGGTTGCTGCAACAAAAGAGCTTGAGGAATGGGAGTTAAGAGAAGAGATTTTTTGGAAACAAAAGTCTCGTATTGAATGGCTCCAGGCTGGGGATCGAAACACTGCTTTCTTCCATAACTCAGTTAAGGATCGGAGACAAGGTAATGCTATTTCTTCTATTCTGTTGCCTAATGGGGAATCTTTGTCCTCTTCAGCCTCTATTTCAGCTGAATGCATTCGATATTTCTCTACCCTTTTCTCTGAGGATTCGCCTCCTGCGGAGGAGGATGAAGCTAAAATTTTAGATTGTATCCCGAAGCTGGTGACTAATGAAATGAATGAATCATTGCTTGCTCCTATTACCTTGTCGGAGCTTGAGAAGGTTGTATTCCAGATGAAGAAAGGTAAAGCTCCTGGGCCTGATGGATTCCCCATTGAATTTTTTCAGGAGTTCTGGGAAGTGGTTAAATTGGACCTTTTAGAGGTTGTCCAAGAATCCTTTATGCATAAACAAATGTTGAAGTCCCTAAATGCTACATTTTTTAGCTCTTATTCCTAAGAAGGTGGGAGCTAACTCCTTGGATTTGTTTAGGCCTATAGCTCTATGTAATGTTGTGTATAAAATTATTACTAAGTTGATCGCAGAAAGGCTGAAGCCTTGGCTTGATGACTTAATTTCTGAAGAGCAGGGGGGTTTTGTTGCTGGAAGACAGATCATGGATGGGGTAGTTATTGCTGCTGAGGCCATCCATTCTATGGAATCCTCAAAAGATAAATCTATGTTTATCAAGTTAGACATGGCTAAAGCTTATGATCGTGTTAAATGGAGTTTTCTATTTAAAATCCTTGGAGCTTTTGGCTTTGCTGAGGGTTGGATTGAATGGGTTGGGAGTTGTGTCACTTCCTCCTCCTTTTCGGTGCTTATCAATGGTGAGCCCACTTGTTTGTTTGGTGCTTCTAGAGGCCTTAGGCAAGGAGATCCCCTATCTCCTTACTTATTCATCCTCCTTGCGGAAGGCCTGGGAAGACTCATTCGTGCTCAGGTTGCTAGTGGATTGCTTCAGGGATGGAGTTGGGGAGATGGTATTCCCCCTCAGTCTCATCTGCAATTTGTAGATGATACTGCCTTGATGGGTAGGGCTAAGGTTGAGGAGGCTCTCAATTGGCGCAGTGTTTTGGACAGTTACTTGGCAGCTTCTGGGCAATGCATAAATGAGGGGAAGTCCTTCATATATTTCTTCCACACTCCTAAAGGTATTCAAAGGAGAATTGCTGGTATCCTTCGGTTTCAGATTGGTTCGCTTCCTTTTTCCTATCTTGGAATCCCTCTTGCTGTTCGCTCTCTCCCCAAAAGGTTTTGGCAAGAGACTCTTGATAAGTTTCGAGGATTGGTCAGTCATTGGACTTGCAGGTGGCTTTCTTCAGCAGGTAGAGTGACTCTTTTAAAGTCGGTGGTCCAGGCTCTTCCTATTTATAAATGCTTTGTTCTTTCTGCTCCTTCAAGTTTTATTAGAGATTTCGAGAAATTGTCTCGTCAGTTTCTATGGGCTGGTAATCTTCTTCATAGAAAATGGAGTCTTGTGAAGTGGGATGTTGTTTGTAGGCCAAAGCAAGAGGGGGGTCTTGGTTTACGGCGGGCTGATTTGAATGGGCAGGCCTTGGCTGCTAAGTTGTATTGGCACTGGTGCTCTCAACAGCATATGTGCTGGGCTAAAATTCTGACCTTCAAATATTTGGGGGCAGTAGAAAGTAGGGAGGTATCAAGGTTTAGTATGGAGGGGAAAGGCTCTGTGATCTGGAGTACCCTTAAACGTGGTGCCAAGTTGGTTAAACAGGGACTTTTTTGGATTTGTAATGGGGGTCGAGATGCTCTTTTCTGGTATGATTCTTGGGATGGATACCCACCCATTGTGTCATCTCATCCCCATCTCCAAGATTTGTGCCAGATTTTTGTGGAGGCGGGTTGGAGTCATGTGGCAGATTTTAAATCTCAACAATCTTTGGGTCAAATTTCTGTGTCTAGGTGGAAGAGCCCCTTGGATTGGCCTCCTGGTGGTGCAGTGGAGGATCGTCAAGAGCTTGCTAAGATTTTATCGAGTCGTGTCTGCAATTCTCTCCAAGGGGCTGATGTGCTTGCTTGGGGACCTGACTTGAAAGGAAAATTTTCAGTTGCCTCTGGTTATCAGGTTTTGGATAAACAGGTCTTTGGAAGCTCCCAGGTTTCTTGGTGGAAGCATGCTTGGAATAAATTTGCTTGGCCTAAGTGTAATTTTTTCTCTTGGCTCGTGGTTCAAGGTAAGTGTCTTACTTGGGATAATCTTTGCAAACGTGGGTTCCAGGGCCCCTCCATGTGCATTCTATGTGGTCAGCATGATGAATGCTTATCACATCTATTTTTTCAGTGCTCTTTTGTTAAGACTATCTGGCATCACTGGTGGAATCTTTGGAGCTTACCGTGTTGCCATGTCTCTTCTTTGGAGGATTTTTGGAGGAGACAGGGTTCTTCTCCTGCTACAACCTCTTTTCTTAAAATTGCTTGGAGCATTGGTCCTAGTTTGATTGTTTGGCAAATCTGGTTGGAACGTAACAGAAGAATATTCTTGGATAAAAAATTGCTCGTGGGGCAACTTTGGAGGCGAATTCTTGGGGCTTTGCTGGAGACTTTAACTGCAAAGTGTGACTTGTCTGTGCCGATTGCTCCTGGGGACTTGGGTGTTGTAAATTCCCTGGGTCTTGCCACAGGGGGGAAGTGTATTATGAGTAGAGTGCATCGTAGGCGTGGGCGTGAGAGGGTTGCTCGTGAGGGCTTTTGGTGCCCACCTGCTCTAGGGGAGTTGAAAATTAATACTGATGGGTCTTCTAGAGGTAACCCTGGGCATGCTGGGGTTGGTGGTATTGGTAGAGATAGCCTTGGAGTGGTGGTTTTCTTCTTTTCTATGTATCATGGTTTGCAAACCAATAATCTTATGGAGGCTAGCGCTATTCTCTTGGCGGTTGGCGTCTGGGTTTCCATGGATGGCGGTAGTTGTTTGTGAAGCTGGATTCTCGGTGGTTATTGATATGTTGAATAATCAAGAGCTGGGGATGTGGTTGGCAGCTAAAACGGTTTGTCAAAGCAGATTATTTCTCGTACTCTACTGCTTAGGTCCATTGTTTCCGTCCTTATTCCCGCGAGAATTGGGAATACAAGAGATTGGCCCGGAAATAGGGGGAAATTTCAGATGAAGTTGGAAAAGGCGATTTTTGATTAAGCCAGGATGATTAGACAATCTCCACACGATTTCTTGAGGGAGTGGGTTCTTTGAGGATATGAGGTGCTTCTTGGGTGTGAATTAATTCTTGTTGTTTTTATTTACTTAATGGCTTCCGCTTCTTTGGACTTTTATCTTGTTACGATTCAATAAAGTTTTTACCCTCTTTTTTTAAAAAAAAAATAAAATAAAAAAATATTAGTGTCAATTATGTTTTGAATAGTTTAATAGTTTAACATATCCCTAAATCCTTCCTTTAATAAAAACACCTCTATAAAAAGTTTGAATGAAACATGAAATCAATTAGTGTCAATTATGCTTTCAACTCTCTACTGCTTCTTTCTTTGTCTTTTGCTACTTATTGACATCCTCCAAAGAGCTTAATAGAGTATAGAAACTAATGGTATATCTCATACATCATGCTCACTCCCAGGCCCCTATATTATCCCATAACCTATGTTTCTTATACAAGCTACATAGATGTTCCCTCCTACGCCAAACAACCTTCAATCATTAAGAAGTTAAAGATGTAACAATCATTAATATGTGATGTTATTGTTGGGAAAAATTATTAATGACAATTAAATAATCAATTATCTTTTTTCTTTTTTTTTCTTTTTCTTATTCTTTATCATTTTATAAAAATAACTAGATTACATTGCTCATCTTAAAGCAGATTATAACATGATGAATAATCATATATCTAAACTAAAAATCACCCTTTACTTAAACTATAATAAATAGAGAATCAATCTATCAAAATCACCTAAAAAGTAAGCCCAACCTACTTTATTTTCATTAAATTTCCAACCAACCCAACTCGTCATTCTAAAGACTAACCACCCAAACCAACATCATTGCAATTATCATTAAGAAAAACCTAACCATACATTATTTCCTAACAATTTATTAAAAAGTACTTTAGGTTTGAATAAGACTACCACTAACAATTATGCAATCATGGATGACAATTACAACTCTTTCTTAAAGCCCTTATCTCTATCTCTCTATATATATTAGAGAATCTTCATGACGGTAATTGGTTTTGTAAGTACTTTAAATTATTTTCCAAAGATATTTATGTATAGTCAAAGGGATACCAAGTTGCCTTTATCTATGAAAATTAAATGTTCAAATTAAGTCTTATAAAATGTTGTCCTTGTCTTAAGTGGAATTGTTCTCTTATTAAAAGGAAGCAAAAGGAAAAACTATCGTGCACGTTAAGTATTTAGCAATGACTTCCAATATTCTTTTCTATCAAATATAATGAGGTAGGTGGTTTAGAATCTATCCATTTTGAAGACTTCCACTAAAATTTAAGGCAGTCATAATTTATTTTCAAGCAAGATGTGGACATTCATTTGGAAATTCAAACAAAAGGATAAGGGAGAAAGAATCTTAAGTCATTGTATGCTAGACAATTATATATATTTTATTGGAAAGGATAATATTAAAAAAGAGTATATTTATAATGAATATATTTCTTTTCAAAACTTTAAGGTATAATTGTATATAAGTTTTTAGTATCAATAATATTTTAGATTATATTTGTGATTTGTTTTTGATTAATAAGAAAAACATGACATCATGTGATTCGTTAATATGATGAAGATAATATTTTTTTTATGAGATGAGTTAAAAATACTTTTCTTTATAAAAAAGTATGGAGAGGTGGAGTGGAAACCAAGGAAGAGGAGGATGCTAAGAACTAAAGCAGTTATATCTAGAAGCTTTTTCCAACTTAAAGTATATTATAATAAAAAAATAGTTTAAAGCTATATGTAGTTTATTAAAATGTAAGTAATTGAAATGTAAGATTAAAGATAATCGATTAAAATAAGAAATACACCATATTCATTGTCACTAAGCATAGACTATCACACTAGGAGGGGAGGAGGATCATTTTATTGAGGAACCACTAAAGGATATTACTCTACAAAAGAAAGATTGGGACCTCCACACCATCCTAAGGGTCCTAGGCTACAAATAAATTCAACACTTCCTAGTTGGGGGACAAATGCACAACAACTGCTTGAAATCTCCCTCCCATAAGAATAAAGTTTAACCCCTCCACTAAGAATGAGATGGTCAAAAGTGACTTTAACTATGTGAAATTGCATGTTCATAGTGAGTTGTTGGTGAAATTCTTTGATTTTTACCATTGGGTGAAAATTTGACCATAGTACACAAAACACTCCCTTAATAGTTGATGAGGTCCTACAAGTAATAGAATTCTAATGCCACATTCTCTACTTGCATCTAGATCTAAACATAAGTAGAGGTAAGCACATGAACATTCTCATTGAGAGAAAAATAAAAATTTATAGCTTTTATATAGTAAAATAACACAATTTCTAGCCTTCCAAGGTTGAAATTGAATAAAAGCTTTGAAGAAATTACAAGTTTTAGCAATGTAACTAGGCTATAGGGTTGTATACCTAAATAAAGCATGAACCATTACGAAAAAAATCCTAAATAAAGGGAGAGAGAGACTGTGGATGTACTTCCGTACATCCTAAGAACAAGGGTAAGTCCAAAAGAGGCATTTGAATGACTTTGATATGATAATCTAAGCACTTAAGATGAGCCAAATCAATATGCATAAGACTTTCACAAAGCTGAATCCCTTGGTAGACTAGAACCTTGAGAAAATGAACAATCTTTGACTCAAGTATAGATACCACTTTTAAATTCTAAAAATCCAAGCGTGCATGGAGGATTTCAATTTCTATTTCTTATCAAGCTTACAAAGGGTTGATGAGAGAGAATTAAGCACTTTGTACAAAAATATCTGGCTATTATTCATGAACATGGTGTCAAACTTTGATTGTCAATATTTCTACCAAGTTATAGGAGTGAAGCATGACATCTATAATAATATCTTTTGATTGAATTATGCAAATAAAATTAGCATTAACAATGTAAAACTTTTTTTTGCAAGGTAGGCCATGAGATTTAGCCTTAAGAAGAGACTAAGTCTCTATGACATGAATTCATTTGTAAAAGAGTTTGAGAGATTTTATTTATATATCTTCAACTGAAGGAAAATTAGAGTAATTAGTAATAGGAAACCACCATAAGTTATGGTGGTTGAAAGAATTATTAATTCTAAAATTATCTCCAGTGCATTTTAGATAGGGATTAATCACTTCAAAAGCCTTCTAGATTCTCTAAGCCACAAAGGAATCCTTGATCTTGATAGGGACACTTATGATGAGAAGAGTGTGAAGGTTGATTCCTTACCAATATTTCTTGGTGTAAGGAAATCTAGAGGAAATATAACATTTGAGTATAATCTTCCATACTTTAGAGTTCTCAATGACACCTACTAGAACCTTTTCGCACAAAGTGCTATGCTTTTCTTGTGGAAATCAATAATTCATGTGCCTCATTTTCCTCGAGGAAGAAAATAAATGTCCACACCACCTTTTGAAAATCTTTGGTTTTCTTGTCATTAGACCATATAAATTCACATAACATTTTGGTAAGCCTATTATAGATAACCTTAAAAAGAATATAACAAAAGGATTAGTAAAAATGTGTAGTTGCCAACATGTTGGTACATATTTAAAATTTTCTTGCTAAATAAAAAGATTGGGTGATCTATAAAGATATATTCTCAATTATTTTTCATGGCATATTGCCAAAGAGTTTGGATAAATTGTTGAAGGAAAAAGGCATTCCAATAAACTTGAACATCTCCCCTTTATCAAGTGATTTCCAATCATGCTCCTTCAACCAATCCAAAGAGAGAAGGTATTTTTTTAATAGAATTAGGTCTTACTCCATTAAAGAATCAAGCAAAAGGCCTTGTAAAAAAGTGCCAATTAAAGAAAGCCTTGTTTTCATAAAAAATCTTAGTTCTCCACAAGTGTGAGGAAATAATAATCTATAAAATTCCTATTGATAAGTTTTTGAATCATCGAGGGAAGGGAAATTACCTTCATCAACCCCTACAAAGCCTTATATGCCAAAAAATAGCCAAAATATCAATATCTAGCACATAAAGGAACACGACAAGTGAACAACCTTGTTTGTTGGATGCAATGAACCTAAAGCTACAAAGAGTTTTCCATTCATAAGAAGGAAAGA